>JAWZYV010012375.1:247500-260120 GCA_038373885.1 Cheiracanthium punctorium
ATTACTTCAAAGATAAGATAGCATTAAGTTAAAGAGCAAAAATAATTATTTATTTAAAAAATAGCATAAAAAATACATAGGTTATTATATATATCATAATCCATTTTGGCCTGACCGAATAAAAATATATAAAGAATTAATTTCAAGGTCTTCTGCAAAAATAGGATAATAAATCAATGCGATTGAACTAAAGATCATTTCTGGGCTTATTCTTGAAAAGATGGTTAGATTTCTCAAACTTGCAATACTTTTGACCAGTAGTGTATATATGCAACGAATTCCCGCTTCAAAATCCTGCTATATAGTTACGCTTATCCCTGACTCACTGACTCTAACAGTTCCCGGCAACCTGCTCGAAAATAAATCTTTTACCGCCATTACTGCAAAAAGATTACAAAGTTAAGCAGAAAAAGAGTAATAATAACATCCACACCGTTTGTGCGATCCGCTTGAAATGTTTCATAATTATGTATAAATATATAGAAAACAATCTGTACTGCTTTAAAAATCTGAAAATCCACACGTTTCCTCATTTTTAAGCGATTTTTCGCTATTTTCTGTTCCATATTTATTTCCGAGAGTAAAAAAAAGTTTATCATCCAGTTTATCCTTGTGTGACAGAATTATCAGAGTTATCATTTGTGTGACAGATCAGTTTATCATTTGTGGGACAGAAAGTTTATCATTCGTGTGACAAAATTAGGAGTATCGAGTGACAATTACGTTTATGGACGTCACGATTATCTGGCTTTGAAAGGAAAATTGTGATTCGTTCATTTAAAATAGTTTTTCTAGATTATGCAGTTCTTTTTCCGACAAATAAAATGAATTTCGTCTGCCATGAAGCTTTGATATAAGAGGGTCTGTTTACACAAAACGAAATCGTTCGAATGCGAAAAGTTTCCGTGCGTTTACAGAAGAGCATGAAATTAGATTTGGGTATATAATAAAAACTGAATATAAAGTTATTTATTTTAGGTGGACGAAGATGAAATATATTGAGTGTAGACACATTTTTTGTCGTACTATAGCTGTAAACGTCATTTTATTATTCGCAAACATTACAAAATCATCTTAGAATATTTTTCTTGCAAACATCTTTCACTAAAAAAAAAAAAAAAAAAAACAAAAAAAAAAAAAAAAACTTTAGAACACCAACAACAGGTGAACTACAGGATAAATGGAAATCGCGAGCCCGTGCCAAGGAGTTAGTTGGATGGATTTTAACCATGGGCGCCGGCAGAATATTTCCCAGGGGGGGGCAAAGACTACTCCAGGGGGAGCAAAGACTACTGAAGGGGGGGGGGGTAGACTACTTCAACGTATGGTTACCATGTTGGAAAGAGCAAAAAAAACAAGGGAAAACATTGCATACAAAAATCCAGGGGGCGGGCATTTCCCCCTCCTTGCCCTATGCTGCCGGCGCCCATGATTTTAACTATAAAGGATGACGTTGCTTTGACGACATTTTACGGTTGTTTCAGTACTTTTTTTTCTAGCGCCCGTGGTTATTGTCTCCGCAACGGGTTTTGACTTCTAGTTTAAAAAATAGGAGTTCCATATATAGGCACATCTTGTTTGTAATTCATTACTTGTTGAAAATTTATTTCTTTGAATTTTATGTAAATAAAAGGGATATTAATTTCCCGTACACCAAATATTTTCGTGTAAAATCGGTTAATTCAAGTTCAAAAATTCTTTAGCAAAAAAAATCTATGATGAGGAAAAGAAAAAATATAAAAACACGAAAAAAGAAAAGAAAAGAGCTTTAGAAAAAATCTAAAAGTTAGTAAATTAAAAACCTCTATCTCACTAATGCGAAAGATTTTATTTTCTCCCAATGTTTTCGCATAAAAGAGAAATCGCTTTCATTTCCTTTCAAAATTTTGACCAATCTTTTTGCATAGTGCAAAAAATTCAATCGCATCTTGAAAATGTACACTGATTTCATGCTCATAGTACTATCTTTAGCCTCACTCCAAGACAATAGCAGACAGCGAACCTCCTTTTCAATCATACAAAAACGCGAAGCACATCAAATCGTAAAATAAATTACAATGAAATCGAAACACGTATGAATAGAAAAAATAAAAATAGAGCTTTCTATTCTGAGAATTGAAATCTGAAATAAATTGCTGCTATTATTTTAGTTCATTTTAATCGAAATTCTAAATGATATAATTGCCCGAGGTATAATTGGGTGGAATGTTTTGTTGTTGAGAACGTTTTTATTGAAAACGATAGGAATTTTTAACTGGTTATTTATTTTACTTATTTCCTTCTCGAGAGCGTTCACCTTTTGTTCCACGAAAAATCAGTCGTTAACCCTTTAACGCGCAGTGTTCCCGTTCTGGGAACACCAAACTCTGACGTTTTGACTGTTGCTAGTCACGAAGAATAGATTGGATTTCTATAAAAAATAGTTGCGGGTGACATGGCTCCACTAAAATCCTTTACTTTTTAGCACGTCATTTCCCGTAAAAAAAATTGTCACGATTAAACAGCACTGACATCTGCTGAAAAATGGAAGAATGCGAGAACAGCTGGATATATGGCGCAATGTTGAAAAAAGGGCAGCCGTTGCCATCGCTCAACTTAACTACCAGCAAGATGGCGGACGATCGAAACGTTCATCGCGTGCCACAGATCTAGAGACCCTTTTTTGACGCAGCTGTCTGCGTCAAAAAAGGGTCTCTAGATCTGTGGCACGCGATGAACGTTTCAATCGTCCGCGCCTCAGGGTTAAGAGAGGTGGTCGCTGAGAGAAATATAAACATTTGATAACCAAAAAAAAAAAAAAAAAGGCTGAAAAAATATTGTTTGCTCTGTTACTTATGAAATTGCATACCAATGCATACAAGTAATGACTCAAAAATGTTTTTTTAATTAAATTTTTTTATAAATATTTTAAAATTTTGCATTTATCCCATTCTATTCTATTATTCATTCTATTATTACCGCGTTATACGAGCCTTTTTTAGCGTGTTATACGAACAAGGTCAGATTTTTGTCTACCATGTTATACGAATCCGTCTTATATGAAACCTTTTAGTTTCGGAAAAAATGCAAGGACATTTTTTGGGTAGGGAAGTAGGATTATAGAGGGTTATGTGGTCTCTTCTAGAGGAGTTTTTGTCATTAAGTAGATACGGTAACAAATCGGTGCCACAAAAATGGTCGTTGGTGGAAGCGATCGCTTAATAGAGGTGGTCGCTCACAGAAGTTGCACTGCATTGCAATAGCGGGTACGTGTACGGGTTGTCTAGCAAATAACACCCTGATTTAAAAAGTAAAAATCTCTGGAACAAAGATCAATAGAAAGGTGCAGTAAACGGCATGCTTATTTTGTAAGATGTGAAACTTTATTCAGAAGTTTCAAAAGAGTCACAAAAACAGCTAACAGTGAAATAGTGTGAATCTATTGTCACTTGTTTCTCCGTGATGGCTATACAAATACGTATGAACGTTATGTATGTATTAAGCATAGTTCAAAAACAATTAGCCTTAGAATGTTGAAATTTTGTAATTAGGACTGTTGTAACATTAGTTGTGCCCTTCCATATTGATCGCAATCCATTCAACAACTTAATTACAGGATCTCTAAAAAGTCTTCCGAGGCATTAAAGATTATGAACAGTCTTTATTTGGAAACTGCCGAAAATCGGCTCCAGCAGTCGCCAAGCTTGTCAAAATATCACAGATTTGGCACCAAAAATAAGTTTTCAAAACTTAATCGAACTTTGAATAGCGCATATCTTTCCAGAAATCGCTGAAACTTGATGTTTTTGAACTACCTTATCTCCCTCTTAACTGAAATAATAACTTTAAATCAAGAGCACCAAAAAAATGTATATCATTTAATTGACGTACAAAGAGGTCATTAAGAAGTCCACTTTGAATTTTGTATCTGTTTCTTTTATTGACAAGGGTCGCCAAATTTCCAAAAAAGTTGCCAAGGCTACCACTCGTTTTCGAAAAGCGCGTCATGTATAATATTATATTCCTGATATCCAAGCGATCTTAGTTGCTATTTGAAAATAGTGAATTTTATGTAACACACTTATTAGTTTCTCATTCATTTTAACTTGGCGTAAAATCTGCGTAATTCCTTCTTTCATGTTTTTTAAATGCACGCGATTCAGTACTTGAAATAATATTTCTGCTTTGTTTCAAAAGCGTAATCACTTAATGTTGGTGAAAATCGCCAAATAGGGTAACCGGGATGCTCATTTAATTTTTTTTTATTAAACTCTTCTAAAGTAATTGGAATTTCAATTTTTTTAAGGCGATGGCTTTTCCTTGTCCTATTTAGCCAGCGTGCCAGTTTTGGTCCAGATCTGACGAACGGTCTATCCGCCTATAGCGAACATCTCATTAGAATACAGCGCCATTATTAAGGATGATATTTGCAGTGATCGAAACGCATCTGTGGCCATAACAGGACTATTGCGCCAGAAAAAAAGGAGTTTGTATAGGAGTGTATTTCGTAACAAGTTAGTACTTGATCATCATTTGCTGTTTTATACTTATAATCATTCATCATTAATTCTGAGGAATAGAAAAACTTTTAATTTATAAATAAAGATTATTATGAATAAACTTTTAACCCTTTCAGGCGCAACCCTTTCCCAATGCTGAAAAAAGGGCAGGCGTTGCCATCGCTCGACTTAACTACCAGCAAGATGGCGGACGATCGTAGTTAAGTCGAGCGATGGCAACGCCTGCCCTTTTTTCAGCATTGGGCCATCTATCCAGATGTTCTCGCGTTCTTCCATTTTTCAGCAGATGTCAGTGCTGTTTAAAAATAATCGTGACCATTTTTTTTTTCTGGAAATGGCGTGCTAAAAAGTAGAGGATTCTCGTGGGGCTGTGTCACCCGCCACTATTTTAATAGAAATCAAATCTATTCTTCGTGACTGGCAACAGTCAAAACGTCAGGGTGCCAGAGCGGCAACACTGCGCGTTAAAGGGTTAAACAAATTCCAAACCAACCATTGTCCGGTGCAGCAACCGCCTTTCGAAGGAAAAATAAATACAATTCGGATCCAGGATTTCTTCTAAGATAAAAACTGGTGCGCAAATGAGCTCAAGTATCCCTCATCAAATTTAGGAGAAGAAATAAAAATGCATAATCTTCTTTACAACGCAAACTGTAATTCGATGTTGAATGCGTCTGGGTCAGTTCTGCATTTGCCGTCCGCAAAACTAATCATTAGAAGCTCGAAGGGAAGCATCAACACACTTTTCGACACATTGCCTGACCTTGCGGGAAAAAAAAAGAGCAATCCTCACATTGAACATTTAAAGTTCATATCCTTGCAGCGGGGTATTCCCCGTAATCTTCCCCCGAAATTCTATTAGGTTGTATCAGCAAACGAGATGAAAGACGTCTGGAGGGAAGTTTCTCCGAATGCATTACTTAGCACGATTACCTGTTCTGGGCAGAAGGTCACTTGACATCCCTCCGTAATGTGCTACTGCTATCCTTTGCATGTAGAAGTGAAATTCTTTTTTTTTTTTTTTCCTTCTTGTATTTGGAACATTTATTTTCGGACTTATGTGCTTGGTTTTGTTGTATCTAAACATTTTATGTTGCAGATAAAAGTTTTTGGTTATAATTATATTTTAAATTTTAAACTTTGACTTTAGCCTTCTAATTTCTTCACTACCTATTCATTAATTGTTCGTTCTTTTCAAACAACCTTCTAAACAGTTATAAAATATATATGCAGAATGCAGATGCATTTACGGGAGATACTTTTCTCCATGAAAACCATCCCTAGTTGCACGTGCTACTCGCCGTCGTCCAAGTTTGTCTTCACAACCACATCCGACTCCTCGAAACGTCCGAAACGAGATAAAAAGAGATTGAATTACCACCTTTTACCCACGTTTTTTTCCGATATTTATACTCTCGGACGCAAACACCATGGTATGCCATTCCAATGATTTCTATAATCGATTACTATTCGAAGAGAGACAATAATCGATAAATCGAATTGTAAATATCCGCGATTTTTTCTATTCGAATAGAAAATCACGATTTCACTATTTGAATAACTGTGCAGTAGATCCCCCGATAACACTGTAGATACGTTCCGTGTTATAGGAATCCGCGTTGTTCAGGTCCTGTGCTATACACCACCTGGAGAGTAAGCCACGCTGTTCAACCGCTGCACACCTTATGTGAGCAACTAGCGGGGGTACCCCCGGCTAGCAAGCTGGGACATGCAACCTGTGTTGTGTTATATATACCAGTCTCAAATAATATCCAATTTCAAATCTAAGCCTAATAAGTAAAATGTAAAGAAAAAGGATTTACAAATTCAAACCTGAAATAAGCCTGACATTAAATTAGGGATAGATGCGAGACGATTTTTTGAGAGACGAGACAGAAATTTACAGCTTTTTTTGCGAGACGAGACAAACATTTTCAACATTACAATATAGGGATTTTGCGAGACGCCTATTTTTAGTCTCGTATCCATCCCTACATTAAACTAAAATCTCACGGTAAACGACATTCTTACTAAAAACCCTATTCGACTTGGTTAATTTTCCCTGGCTTGGCTATCAAGTACCTTAACCCGGAAACAATCAATTTACTTAATTTGGCGAGAATTCTGTAGATAGATCGCTTGAAATCCCTTAATAACTACATATTTCTGCACAAATAATTAAAATTTAACGCTGTATTCTAACAAAAACCTATAACACTTGTTTTCAAAAATGCTATTTCCTTAACTCCTCAGTAAATTGCGCCAAGCCTAAAACTGTACAAACCGCTAGAACTCACTTTCTCAAAAACGGCATAGCGGCCATTTTATTTTTCGCCAAACTAAAAAATTTCTTTCAGTCTCGGAAATCTTCAATCCTTATTATTTTGCGTATAAAACATTTCTTTCCTGCTCCGATTTCACCACGGCTTGTGCACACGATATTATAATTAAAAAAATAACTTTACAAATATAAACTAACAAAAAAAAATCATTATTGTTAGTTTTACTTTAACAATTTAAAACATTTTATTCGGAAAAATCACCACATATGGCAACCACGATACTTATTTCACACTTTTTTCACTACAGGGGTAATTCCGTAATTACGGAAAGTAAAAATTAGCCTTTTTGACAAATTTTTTTTTATCAATATCTCCTAAAATAGTTCGATTTTCGAAATTCGAGTTAGCTGAAGAGATTCCTCAGAATTTTCTAAATCCGTGGACACCTTTGTCGAAACTCAACTTCCGCCGTTCCGGAGGAGATAGGCCCATATAGATACACGCGTGTGTTTACCTCCGGATTTTATTATAGTAGATTTATTTCACACTAGCCGCCTCCGACGACCAGTTGGTTCGCCATCTTAATAAATCTTGTTTTTTTAGAGAATCCTGTGTCTCACCGGTTTCCATGGCACTGAAATCTCTCAGATTCTGAATGGAATTTAAAATTAAGATGGCTACAAACAAGGGCGGCCCTACGGTAAGTGGCGCCCTCTTCTAACATAAAAAGACGCCCCTTTTATGCTCTACTTAGTTTTTCAGTTCGAAATGACGCCCCCTTCGAAGTCGGCGCCCCGATGAGATGCTTAACTTGCTTACCGTGTCCTGCCGCCCCTGGTTACAAAAATGAGATGGTTTAGTGATAAAAACCTACAAAAAAGTACACATTATTTTCGTCCTATATTAATTTTGAAAAGCTTCTAGATATATTGGTCGTTATCAGAAAACAGAAAAAAAAATCTGAAGCACTTTCAGATCTTAAATACGTACTAAAGTGCTATATATTAAAAGCGTATCATAATCCATGCCTCTTCCCTATTTTCTTTCCTTATTCCATTAAGTTGGAAAGTGTATCATTATTTATTAGAGTGATTAAACAAAATTAGAACTGATATTTCTAACATCCTTTTCCTCGATGTAATACAATAGAAATAAAATTTGGGGTGGGGGGAGATGCGCAGAAAAATACACAATTCGAACTGAATGAAAGTTTGAAAAACTTAATTTTTGTTTGTTTGTTTGTGTAACATGTATTTCGGATTTGTGTGCTTCGCTCAAAGATCGCTTATAAATCCATGTCAGCAGGAAAAACTTATTCAGATGTATTCTTTATCCAGGCGTAGCAGATGATAAAATGAATTTATTCATTAAAAACTGTGTATTCTATAAGTTTGCGCCATCTGTCGACTGCTATGTAACGTAAAAACTCTTGTATTCTTTTTTTGGATAAAATATAGTTTTTTTTTTGTATAATATAGAAAGTGTTTTTATCCTCGCGAAAAACAGTAGCCTATATGTCAATCCAGGACTTTAACTGTCTTTATTCCAAATTTATTAACTGCTATTTAACTGTTTTTATTCCAAATCCGTCCAACCCTTTCAGCGTGAAGAGTAATAAACATACATACAAACACTGACATTTATATTAGTAGGATTAGTAGGATTTCACTTAAATACTGCTTACTTGATACTACGTATGCACCAGAGATAATTGATTGCACTTCCTCTAAATTAAATTTATTTTAATAAAACGTTTTATTTCTCAAGTTGAAATAGAATAAAATAAATCATACAAAAGTTCTTTCAGATACGTTTAATGTACACCAGAATTAGAAAAGTTCTAGGAATCCGTGTTGTGTGGACCCCTGTTAAAGGGGGGGGGTCTACTGTATTCGTGATTCGAGTTTCGAATGCTATGTGCTGAGCTTTCGAATAGATTTTTCAAAATCGATTATCCTGAATGCATTTTAATAATCGATTAATGCGAATAATTTCATTCATTCATGCACATCATTAGCTTATCCAAAACAAGCACATGGTAGAACACCTCTTACGCTTAGCGTGTAATGATTCGGCTGTCCAAAACCCCCATCATTAACGGTCCGCTCTTAAGATGTTTTGTCTCGCCCTCAGGAATCTTGAGAAGATATCAGAAACACCCCAAGGGTGGCGGATATGAAACCGACCTTCGGAAGGTCACAAAAACGTGACTAGGTTTCCTTTTCGGCTGCAATTTTCATTTTTTTTAAATCTTCTCTTTCCCAAAATAAATAAATAAAAATATCGTCTGCGGCTCTCTCTGACAAACTAGAACTCCTGTCTTGTTGGTTTTTTGATTCTTGGAATAAAAAGTCGGATAAAACCCTGTGTCCCCATAAGCTTTAACTGGTAAACTAGTTTGCACGAGAACGGAGTCCGGAATTCTAGTATATCCGGAGCGCGTGTGAAATAGGTAAAAAGGAACCAGAAAAACGCTTTGCTGATCGTATTCTCAATGGGAGAAATAAAAATTGTACAAATGGCTTTGAAATAGTAATGATAAGAGTAATATTATTATTATTAATATTATTATTATTATTAGGAAAAGCTCTTGTTAAAAAAGAACAAATTCTTTTATGCATTATCACATAGCAGATTTAAAAAAATGATTATTTCATCTGCATGGGCACCAGCAGAATATTTCCCAGGGGGGGGGGGCAAAGACTGCTTCAACGTATGGTTACCATGTTGGAAAGAGCAAAAAAGCAAGGGAAAACACTGCATACAAATCTGAATAAAATTTTTGCTAGTTAAAACTAAATAGGTTATTGAAACTATACGGTGGCTTACACAAGGGAACGGACAGATGGTTCAACATCTCATTGTCCAAAATTTGTTGTTGTTTTTAGAACATGTATTCGGATTTGTGTGTTTGTTCACGAAGAACCGCTTATAAATACACGTCAAAGAAAGAGCAAACACAAGGGAGGGGGGCATATGCCTTGGGGGAGGACTTTTCTGGGTATCTAGCGCGTATTCACGCTACATCTGGAGAAAACCGCCCAAAACTCCAGCCCGCTAGACCGACGGCCCCGCGAGAGGACAGAACCCTGTTCCTCCACTTGAGCCATCTCCCAATGTCAGTGGCTTAAACCACTGTGCCCCACATTGGTCCAAAATTTTTTACATAAAATTTATAAAAATAACATAAAAATTACCGCTTAAAGTACATATGTGCAACCTCCGGCCCGCCAATATTGTTGATCCGGCTTGCGGAACAAATCCCAATACCCCCATACAAACCAGTAAAAATCCCATATAAATCCCAATTTTACGGACCGCGACTTCGCTAACAACTTAAAGTTTGGCTTGCAACTTTCGAAGGTTGCCCATACCTGCCTTAAAGGAAGTCTGTTTACGCTGATGGAAGTATCTCAGCTAAATATTTTGTTGTTAACACCTTTTTTTCCTGAATGTAAATGTCGGTTTCTCACGTTACATAAAGACAAACACCATCTTCCTGACCATTACGCCTGTAACTTACATGTTTCAGATAATTTTAGCACATTTATCGCATCCCTAAATTACAACCTTAAAATAGACACGATTTCTTTAACCATTCTGCAGTAAACAAAAGATACGGCCAGTTGATATTCAAATGCCGTAAGGAATAATTTACAGTTTATTTATGTACTTTATTTTCTTGATCAACACTTCAAGCAGAATAACAGCCAGTGGTTCAAGCGTTGGAGTCGTAACCGAAAGCTTGCGGGTTCGATTCCAAAGTAGCACCGAAGACCACCATGTACATGCGTTGTAACGTGAACGTCAAATCCGTGTTTCCGAAAATTCTGTTGGGGCTCGCTGTTGGGGCCGCTGCGTTCTGTTGGCACAGCCAGCTGTCGTCAAAAAAGGGTCTCCAGATCTGTGGCACGCGATGAACGTTTCGATCGTCCGCCATCTTGCTGGTAGTTAAGTCGAGCGATGGCAATCGCTGCCCTTTTTTCAGCATTGGGAAAGGGTTGCGCCTCAAGGGGTTTAAAAAAATCCAATGTGCATCTACGTAGCTAACATACCATGAATCATTTTGCACGATCTACCTATGCCCTGCAGCCATACTTGAGTTATCATACAGGTAAGTTGGAATTCATTTTCAACTCATCTTAACGGAAGACAGATTTAAATTAGGAGAGCGGAGTTGAGTAGTTGGCAGCTTCACAAGAAACGTCTGTCAAAACACTGCACCAGATACCTAGATCATGCCTTGAAATGTGTGTTCTTTATTTAATTAAAATACACACTGTCTGTAGTGGAACCAGTTCATCTGCTGCTCGGATACCTGTCAGAAGCATAAATGGCGTTCAATAATGATCACTGGGTGAGTTGATGGATGTGCACGAACTTTTGTAGTTTGAGAGCCGTGCTACTTGTGCATAAATGAAAACAAACTAGAAAGACAAACCGTGCCGAACGCTTCAGTCGCAAAACACTTTCCAACATTGCATTTGGACAAATACAAGTGCTTACAAAATGTATCGGTCTGATTTTCTTAATATACTAGCTGCGTGCCCGTTCTTCGAACGGTAGGAAACGAATATTTTACTAAAATGTAATCGTAACTATCTATACAAAAGCAAAATGTCAAAAAGTTCAAGTAGTCCTTTTGTTGAAACTACCGTGGAATATATTACGCAACGTAGGATTATGGTTTAGTTAGTTATAAGACGATCGTTGAAAAATAATGAATATAACACTTTTAATTTCACGAAATAGTTATTAACGTGGAATACTGTTCTTTAATCCATATTATCCAAAAAAATCTACCATTACTACCAGAGATAAAAATGAGAATACTACCTATTACTTATATTAATATTATCTATCTTCGTTTCTCAGTCTTTAATGCTCAATTTAAAGAAACAGATTAGATATTTTAAACCAATGATGCCTTTCTACTTTTTGGTAATTCTGTGAAATTTATGCATTGCCATTAAAACAGATCTCCATATATTTTTAAGCATAATTCTTGTCTGATTGAAATTTATTAGACAGTATTAGTTACATGCCATTCTAACAGATACCAGAAAAAGAAATTTCCATAGCACTGCCTTAACGAATACGAATCAATGATTTTTTACACATTCGATCGCCAAAGTGCCTACATACACTATTTTGCGAGATTCTATTCAAGGAATCATTCGAAGCATTGAAATAACCGCAACCAAAATGGGAAATAGTAATCTATCACTCATATGGTTTGATCGCCAAAGTACAACAGGCATCTACTTGAAAAGGAGCAGTATTTTAAATTATTAACTATGTGTTAATGTGTTTTATTCATCGTTAACTATGATGTACAAAATGCGAGAATTTCAATGACCTTAAATTTGGCGGAATTTCCCCTCACTTTAATCAATTTACTTAATTTGGTGAAAATTCTCAAGTTAGATCGTTTAAATTCGCCTTAATAACTGCATTATTTCTGCACTAATAACTGCTAAATTAAAAAAAAAATTAAAGCTAAACTCTAATAAAACTTACACTTGTTTTTAAAAATACTATTTAGGTACGCTCTCAGTAAATTGCGCCAAGCTTAAAACTGTGCAAATCGGTAGAACCTACTACATTCTCAAAATCGCCAAATCAGCCATTTTTTCCCTCCAAACTAAAAAATATACATATTAGCCTCGGAAATCTCCCCTTCCCTTATTCTTTTATGTATAAAAAACATTGTATTCCTGCTCTAATTTCCCACGCAGACGATATTTTAATTGAAAAATAACCTAGCAAATACTCTAAACAGAAAAAAAGATTATTCTTTTATTTTTAATTCAAGAATCGAAAACATTTAATAAATTCC
>JAWZYV010012376.1:0-168020 GCA_038373885.1 Cheiracanthium punctorium
AAATTTACCGGGTTTTTTTTTACCGTAAGAAGTACTTTACAGTAAAGAAGATTTAGCAAGACGTGGCTTCAAGTAAGTAAAAACCTTGTATTTTTTTAGTTCAAGTAATGATAACTCTTTGCGATTTAAACTGACATTTTATCTAAGTATTGAAAGATATTTATGTACATGCGGTATAAAACTGTGCATGCAATTGTGCTAAAACGGATCTTCAATTTTTATTTCCAATAGTTCAACTTTCTAACAATAGTACTATCTAGTCTAAAAGTTTGTGCTAGTTATGCTCACCTTTCTATAAAATATGCTAAGTGCATCAATAAAAGACCTCTAAAAAGGTTGATACATGTATAAAATTATGCTTTCATAGTCAAACTGAAATGAGTGTCGAACATAAACAATCTAACTCGTATCGTATTGAAATTCTATAAATCAAGTTATACTACTTGGGATATACAGTAAAAATGTTTTGTAGGATTACTAAAAATGCAATTTTTTCTCTAATTGATCTATAGAAAATATAAACTAGTATAATCGCTGCCTAAAATTTATCAAAAATGTTTTGGAAAGAAAAAATGTTTAGATAAATACCTTGAGTATTCATACATTTCGTATACAAAAACTTGAGTTTTCGGGATATATGGTTAAAGTGATTTTCTCGCAATAGAAGATTACATCATTATTTCTAAAGATCTCTCTATGGTGTAATTTTCTCACTTCCCTAACAGTAGATTAAATGTATTGATATTCTACTTTAATGTTAAACGGCTACTTAACAAAAATACGGTATACAAAAAATTAAAACACTTGATTAAATTTTTTTTTCCTTGATAAATTAAAAACACTTGATTAAAAAATATTTGTTGTAAAATTATTTAACTTAAAATTAAAACTTGGTTAAAAAATAAATAAAAGTACTTAAATTAAAACTTTTGATTCAAAAAAATATTTGTTGTAAAATTATTTAACTTAAAATTAAAACTTGGTTAAAAAATAAATTAACTCTTGATTAAAAAAATATTTGTTGTAAAATTATTTAACTTAAAATTAAAACTCATGGTTAAAAAAAATAAATATAAAAAAATTAACTCTTGATTAAAAATATATTAAGTTGGGTATAAATAAAAATATATTAAGTTGGGTATAAATCAAGTTATACTACTTGGGATATACAGTAAAAATGTTTTGTAGGATTACTAAAAATGCAATTTTTTCTCTAATTGATCTATAGAAAATATAAACTAGTATAATCGCTGCCTAAAATTTATCAAAAATGTGTTGGAAAGAAAAAATGTTTAGATAAATACTTTGAGTATTCATACATTTCGTATACAAAAACTTGAGTTTTCGGGATATATGGTTAAAGTGATTTTCTCGCAATAGAAGATTACATCATTATTTCTAAAGATCTCTCTATGGTGTAATTTTCTCACTTCCCTAACAGTAGATTAAATGTATTGATATTCTACTTTAATGTTAAACGGCTACTTAACAAAAATACGGTATACAAAAAATTAAAACACTTGATTAAATTTTTTTTTTGGTAATTTTTGGTGTAATTAACTCTTAATTAAAAATAAATTAAGTTGGGTATAAATCTCTGAAGAAAAAATGTTTGGATAAAAAAGGTTCAAACATTATCTAAATCATTATTTGTAAAAACTATAGGTACTAAAATCGTTCTATGGTATAATTTTCTCACTTCCCTAACAGTAGAAGAAATTTGTAGAAAATGTATGGGTATCCTAAACCCTAATTTAATATTCTAGTAAACTGTTACTTATTAAATATATGCTATAATCTTAAACGGTATACAAAAATTAGCTAAACATTAGAAGTATGTATTAAGCAACATTTATTCAATTTGCATTGGTTCTATTACTAAATGGTAAAGAAAACTAAATAAATAAAAAAAATAAACTTCGAAAAATTAATCAAAGTCCCAATTCATTTTCAAAACTAAAGTATAGCACAATACACCTACAATTTTATACCTGAAGGATTCTCGGCCTAATGGTTTAAGCCAACAATCATTAGCCTATGAATTCTTTTGTAGGTTGCGCGTTCAAATGTGAAAATTTTTTCCAAGTCCCCTTATTTGAAAAATGTGTCAAAGTCTGAAAAAATTACACGTCCCCTTATTTCAAAAATATCTTACTTAAAGTCTGAAAAAATTACAAGTCCCCTTATTTTCATTAGCGAATATATCGCAATCTGAAAAAATTACAAGTCCCCTTATTTGAAAAAAAAGGGGGAAAAAAATTCTTATCAATCCTTTCCAACTTCCGCTCCCCACATCTGGTCCGACCACGCCCCCCTTCCTCGCTCAGCATAGGGGACGCACTCATCCAGGCAGCACCGCAGAATTAACATGGCACCGCATGGGGTGAACTCTCCTTTCCTTACTACTAATATGGATAATTTGAAAAGCGAAAGTTTAAATATTTACATGGAATATGGAGCTGCTAATAAAAGGCGAACTCTAAATGTGACACAGATTCACATTGAATTAGGGCCAACAGTATGTGCAAGCTTACCCGGATTTCATGCTATCACGGGATGTGATTACAACCCTTCATTTTTTAAGAAGGGCAAAAAAAGGCCATTCCAAATTGTTCAAAACAATTTGCATTATCAGAAAGCGCTAACTGACCTTGGAAAATCAGATGTACCTGGATTGCAATATGAAACTTTTGCAACGCTTGAAAAATTTGTCTGTGAATCAGGGGCGTAGCCAGAAACTTTTCATGGGGGGGGGGTTACGACTACTACAACTCATATAAATGTATACGTGTGTGTGATAATGTAGTGAAGAATATGCATTTTGTATGGCAAAAAATTCCTCATGGGGGGGGGGTTATGACCCCCCCTAACCCCCCCCCCTTTGCTACGCCTCTGTGTGAATTATATGGCTACAAGAACGTTGCAGATATTAATAATGCGCGATTCCAGAAGTTTTGTTCAACGTACAAATCTAAAAAAACAGATGAGCCGTTTCAACAAGATTTGCTCAAATATGACGCGTCAAATTTACCACCGTGTAAAGCAGAATTACACCAACATCTTTTGCGGACTCAGTATATTACAAGTATTTGGTGAAACGCTCATCTATGTACTCCAACATCTTTGTTGCCAGGAAGACACGGTTGGACTATAAAAGACGACAGATATGAGTTTAAATGGTTTGAGGGTGATTGTATGCCACGAACTGTTTTAGATGCGATTAAGACCGGTTCAACTACCGAGCACAATCCTAACAACGAAGGTTTGTATTTTTCACTAATTTTCTTCTTTCACATATCTTGTCATCATGTTAATTACGTTTTATTTTTTTCAGATAATGAACAAAATTATTATGATCAGGACATGCTTTCAAGTGACGATTCTACAGAAGAAAAATCAGAGGACAGTGGTGATGAGGACGAAAATTAAAGATGGCTTTCAAAATATTTTTATGGAAATTACTTATAACAGATATTTTTTTATAATAATAAACCTATAAAATTGACTATACATACTAATCGTTTAATTTTCAATGATAACCTCACAGTTTCCTTTTTTTTTTTTTTTTTTTTTTTTTTTTTTGATTCGATAAGATTTGAATTCAAATTTTTCATTGTCACTTAATTGCACTATTCTTCTATCTTGAGGAATTAAAAGTTTAAAAAAGTCTAAATAATTGTAATTTTCTTTTGTTCTACTCAAAAATATGAATTTTAAATGTACAGCTGGTAAAAGACATGCGACCAACAACCAATGAGAGCGTAGCTATTCGGGTGATCGGTGCTCTCACTCACATCGCCCACCACGCGCAGTCCATCTCTTTCTATTGTAACTAAGATTCATTTTCATGTCTGCCGGTAATTAAACCCCAGACAAAGTGTCTGGCTTTTTGTTAATTATTTTTCCAATATTTAATTAAGACGCTATTAAAATTTCAGAATGAATAAAACAGTTCATATTGTATTAGAAAAAAAAAACCTCTTTGGGGAGGATTCATTGAATGTGAACCCCCTCAAAACTGTCTGCCTTATTTAATTTTATGTTTTAAACTATCTGAACTTTTAATTTATGTTTGTTTGCCTCTGAATCAAACACTTATTTTGGGTTATATTTTATTACACCTTTCTATTATGCGCAGTACCTGGTGTCCCGGGTTGGGTCGAGCAAACACAGGTACTTCCACCTTTTATTCCTTACATAATAAAATTGAAAAATTTCAAGGTGCATCAAACACTACATGGAAAACGTGTCACTAGCTCTTGGACTATAATGCAATTTTGAGGATAGGAGCGGCTGGTTGAAATTTATGTCCATTTTATGGAAGTAGAATAGGATCTCTTACATTTTTTTATGTAATTTTTTTTATTATCCTGGGTGAGGGCTTAATCCGCCAGCTATCGAATTCAGTAACAAAGATTTTCCATTCCTGTCCGGAGGAGGGGGGGGGCAGGCCCGTGCTGGTTGCCTTGAGAGGGCGGTGGACAAAAGGCAATGAGGGCGCTTTCCATAGGCATCGGCATTATAGAGCAGGGGGGGGGGTTGCTTGCCCCTCCCTGATTTTTTTTGTATACCTTTTCCCCTACCCCTATTTTTGTTCTTTTCATCATGGTAACCATGTGGTGAAGTAATCTCCCCCCCCCCTAACCCAAAATATTCTGTCGACGCCCGTGGCATTTTCATAATAATAATAAAAATAATATTTATTGTTAAGCTTTCGTCTTTTTGTCTCCATATGCAAAAACTTTATAAAATACAGCACAATCTTGATAATCCGGCATGTATGGGATCAGACAACAGATGGGACAGATTATCGAAAATTTCTGAAAAATCAAGATACCCTCTTTTTGACACAAACTTAAAGTCATGTACTTTTGTTTGGACGACACTGTAATACGCTAAATAAATACACTACAAAAATACACTAGCTAAACAAGGACACAATGACGAAAGAGGGAGGGAAGCACAAGAGCATGATCATTTATATCATTATATCAGCGGTGGTCGGCGGATCGGAACGGAATATGACATGCTTGCCTAGAGCGCCGGATTAGTGAACGGTCGGACTAACCAATCACCGGATTATCGAGTAATATAACTCTTTTTAACTGGCGAATGTATCTGATGATATTTTTCCTATGACCGTCCGCTTGTATTGTGTACACTCTTTCAAAAAACTATTCGAGTAAACGTGAAACTTCTTCCGTTGGTTTCGCATATTAAAAATTATTTATCGTAAAATGGAAATTGGGTTATGCATAATTATAATTTTTTTCATAATTTTGTTGATTTGCGCTTTTTCCCAAACCTTATTAATTTTTCGGAAAGCCAAAATAGGAAATTTCGCTTATATTCGAATACTTTTTTGAGAAGCAGAAATAAAATGATTGACACATTGATTTTTGACAATATCTGTGCCAAATATATTTTAAATATTTTTACTGACATAAATCTACTTACTTATACTCACAACAAATAACAATATGTGTATGTATGTATATAGTTAAGGGATAGAGAAATTTAGAATTATATAAAAATGCATTCAAAAAGCAATTTAATAGGTAATAAGATGCATTTAACACAAAATGTCCTAAACATTTTATCTCGATTAAAATGATTTTAAGGTAAATATGATCCATACAATACATAAAGAAGATGTATAAAGACGATGCATCGTTTAAAGTCTTCAATAATGAAATGATAACTCGACGCTTTTCTAGATTAATTCTAAACTACGCATTTTTCCACAACATTTTAAAATTAGAATACAATAAACAATAAATAATATCAGTGATTGTTCAGGGTCACAGGCGAATTTAGTATTTGAGAGGATCGAGGCACAATTCAGCTTTAAAGCCCCCCGCTTAAGTATTTTCACTATCCCTACACACTGCAGTGTGCATTCAAAGCTCCACTTTTTACTCTTGTAAGCACTTTACTGGTGGTCCCTCTCACCGCACACACACACACACACACACACACACAAAGAGGTAAATAGGGAAATAATCTTGAAAATTAACCTACAATTACTACTACCCGACCGTGTTAAAAGTTGCTAATATTCAAATTGTACTGATTATGAAAACTGGAAGTTTTTGGCTCAAGAATTAGTAAGTTTCAATGGCGTAGCCTGGATTTTCTTTCGGGTGGAGGTGATGCCAACATCACATATTGTTTTTTCGGTACTAGTATATAACCCCTGTACTGTATTTTACGCGGTGCATGTTATATACAGCCCCCCACATCCGCTCAAAGCATTTCGGTTATTTGTGGTTTATGACAACAGATTTGCTCATCATTATTCAATATGTTAAAAAAGAATTTCTTTTGCAGCTGCTAAATTTTAGGAGAGGATATCAATTTTTGCTGACCCCAGCAGTCTCACACATTCTGCTCTTGGCGATTTTCTGCATCGACACGTTTTGGTAACCTTCTCAAATTTCTGCGCCTAATTGTTTGGGCTTTTATAAAATTAATAGACTGATTTATTCTCTAAGCCGCTCCGTGTGCACCTCTTTTTTGTTTTTTGGCGTATTTTGATAGCGCGGCTGTATCGCCGAGTTTGTAGGTAAGTAATTGCTTCGCTCCTAAAGGACTTCAGTTTAGCTCCAATTGAGCTATGCAGCAAATTCGCAGTCCATCCCCGCCCCCTTGCCATCCAAGAACCGTAAGATTTTGCCTTTCCATTATAATTTTCCAATCTTAATTCAAGTTAAGATTACTTGGGGGAATCTTATCTGAGGTACTGCTGATTGATAACACAACGAATAAATGGAATACGACATCGCCTTCTGAATAATCCACCTCCTGCACGGCCAGAGAAATTAAGTATAATCTGCACCATAGGTGGTCAAAAATTTTCCCTTCGACGTAGATATAAAATATCAGTTAAAAAAAAATAGGGATAAGATCCCTTTTAGCGTGCCTGTCTCTCTTATTTAGGGGGAGGGGGGGATTCTCCTAACCCCCCCCCCCTCGTCCACGCCACTGGTATGAGCGCCAAACTCTTCCCCGTGTTCAAATATCTATGTATACTTATTTTCATAGCGATCAGTTACCATCTAGTGGTCAGTTAACCATCTAGTGATTAATTAGTAAGTAATGATTTGCTACAGTGCCGTCAAGTGGCGAATTGTAGCAAAATGGATAACGCCAAAATATTTTCATTGTTCAAATAGCTATGTATACTGATTTTCATAGCGACCGTTTGAATGGTCAGGAATTTGGCCTGCTGCAGGGTCATCTAGTGGCGAGTTAAAACAATAATGCATTGCAGTGCCATCTAATGGTGAGTAACATCAAAAGGAACACAGTTAGAATATATTCTTCGTGCTCAAATGTGTAAGTATAAAAATTTTTATGCCGATCGGTCGAACGGTATAGAGGTTGATGCGTTGCAGTGCCATTTAGCGGCAAGTTACAGCAAAATGGATAGTGAAAAATATTCCCCGTTTTCTAATATCCGCGTGTACCAAATTTCATCGAAATCAGTTGGACGATATTCGCATAGCAAACGGCTAAACGGAATAGAATTCGACGTTCTGCTGCGCCATCTAGTGGCAAGTTAGAGGAAAATGGATAGCATAAAAACCTTCTCTATGATAAAAGACTTAGGTCAACCAAATTTCATGGTGATCGGTCAAACGGTGCTGGAGTTTTTCAACCTCATACACACATACCAACATTCATTTTTATCTATAACCAGTGTTATTATATATACCAGTCTCAAATAAAATCCAGTTTCAAATCTAAGTATCGCCAAAGGGCCAACATACGCCATTTTGCAATTTTTTTTCAGGGAATCATTCGAAGCATTGACTTAGCAGCAATCAAAATGGGAAATGATTTGACCGCCAATAAGTAAAGTAGGCATTTATTTCAAAAGTGGAATTCCTTAATAGCCGCATTTTTTAAATTATCAACGTATAACGTGTTTTATTCATCGTTACTCCGATGTACTAAATGCGAAGATTTCAATTTTCTGAAATTTGGCGGAATTCCCCTAACTTAAATCAATATACTCAATTGGCGAGTTAGATTGCTCGAAATCCCTTAACAACTGCATTATTTCTGCACGGATTATCAGAATTTAACGCTGTATTCTAATAAAATCTATGCACTTGTTTTCAAAAATCTATTTCCATAAGCTCTCAGTAAATTGCGCCAAGCCGAAAACTGTGCAAACCGCTAGAACTCACTTTCTCAAAATCGGCATATTAGCCATTTTATTTTTCGCCAAACTAAAAAATTTTACATATTAGCCTCGGAAATCTTCATTTCTTATTGTTTTGCGTATAAAACATTACATTCCTGCTCTGATTTCCCATGCACATGATATTATAATTAAAAGAAAATAACCTTACAAATATAAACTTTTAAAAAAATCATTATTATTCTTTTATTTTTACTTTAAGAATTTAAAACATTTTATTCGGCAAAATCGCCACGCATGCCAATAATGATGCTTATTTCATACTTTTTTCACTACAGGGGTTACAATTACGGAAAGCTTTCTGCGTGGAGAACATAAAAAATCTCTTAAATGGGGAACGAGTGGACTTTCAAAGTTTTAAAGTGGACTATAATTTATTCTATATTATTTTACATATCTGTGCAAAATTTCAGGCTGATAGGTCCATTTTTGTGGATTTGTATACTAATCAAATCCACAAACAGAATTTCATTTTTATTTATAAGATGAAATAAATAAATAAACTTATAAATCTGGAAAAAGCTGTTAAGTATGACGTCAAAATGAAGTCATTGTCATTTGCAATAGCTAATTTTGTTACGCAAATGATTAACTTTTTTGACTCTCGGAAATGAAATGTTGCCGAAAATAGCGAAAAATCGCTTTAAAATGGGGGAACGGGGGGATTTTCAGATCTTTAAAGTGGCACAGTTTGTTTTCTATATGTTTATACATAATTATGAAAATTTTCAAGCGGATCGTACAAACGGTGTAAAAATTATTAGGCTTTTTGTCCTTGACATTGCAATGTTTTGCAGTAATTGCGGAAAAAGTTTTATCTTGAAGTCAGGGATCAGCGCAACTATATAGTAATTAAAATAATTATAGTAAAATTTCTTTTATTTAAAAAAGAACATCTTTTTAACATTGGCAATCGATTCGACTGTGAATACATTGAGCTGACGTCACTATGACTCTTAAGACTACTAAAAGTCGAGCTTATTCTAGCATTGGTTCTTCCGTGTTATCAGAATTATCGTCTGCAGGGGGCCTTGAGTTTAGAATTAATAAGTGGCATTTTAGTACGTTGCTTAGGTTTATGAATTTAATTACTTTAACTCACTCAGCTGAAAATGTTCTTCATTTTGAATGTTGCAAAATCACTTTTGAAACATGATGCATTTAAAATTTCCCATTTACTCATTTAATTTTGTATTTAACCATGCTACAACCGTAACATTACGTAACATATGCATGCTGCAAAATAAAATTACTTTCCGATTGCATTTCGCTATTTTTGGTATATTTCTTTTTATTTATTAATTTTTTTTTTAGATTTTAGGACAAAGTTTTACATACCTAATACGAATGTAGTAAAATCTAAATCAATACGGTAAAATCTTCTTCCAGACGCAATCATACCTTAGTTAAGCACTCCCAAGGGTAAAATAAATCATTTGAAATCTAAAATGTTTTTATTATTATTATTATTATTAACGAAAACGCTGGAATGTTCTTTCAGTGGCAATCAAATCTAGTTCAATCATAGCACAAGGGATAAAATGGCGGCTTTCACAAGGGTTGCCATATATTCACAGAACGTTGCCAAGGATATGACTAGTTAAAAAAAAAAAAAAAAGCGTCATCTTTCATATTGAACTCCTGGTATCCAAACGATCTTGCTATTTGAAAATAGTTAACTTTATGTTAACACACGTATTTATTTCTCGTGAATCCTAACTTGGCGTAATTCCAACTTCATGTTTTTTCGAATCCAACATACTTTTAAGAGCTTTCCTGCTTTGTTGCGAAAGCATAAATCGTTTTTTGTTGGCGACCATGGTAAGCTAGATGCTCATTTCTTCTGTTTTTAATTAATATCTTCTAAATAATTCGAATTTCAAATTTTTTTTTTACGGCACTGGCTTTTTTTTAAACCTATTTAGCCTCTGTGCCAAATTTGACCCGGATCCGACAAGCTCTCTGGCTACCTATAGCGTACACACACACGTACATCTCATTAGCATACTACGCTATTATTAAAGAGGATAAAACAAAGTGTAAACTGTCCGTTAGTTTGTCTGCACCTCGCGTAGCTCCGAAACGGGTGATCGTAGACCTACCAAATTTTGTATACAAATTCTCCAGGACGGTCCCGACATAACTCGAAGCGATTTTTTCGAAATTCGAATTATTTTAGGAGATATCGATAAAAAACATGACCCAAAAGGATCGTTTTTGGTCTCGCCATTTCGCAATTGTAACCCCGCAGTGGAAAGAGCGAGGTTTGAGCATATCTAGGTTGCCATATTTGGCAAGTTTATTAAATGATTCAGACTCTTGAAGTAAAAGAATAACGATTTTTTTTTTGTTTAGATTATTTGTAAGGTTGTTTTTTAATTAAAATATCGTGTGCATGTGAAATCAAATGCTTTATACTCAAAAGAAAAATAGGATTTGGAAATTTTCCGAGACTAAAATGTGCAACTTTTTAATTTGGCGAAAAATATAATGGTTGATGTGCGATTTTGAGATGATTCTAACGCTTGGCGCATTTTATCGTAATTTTATCCTCTGCTGCTTGGGTTATGAATACACCTGAGGATAAGTTTTGGAGATTTTCATTCAGTTGGAATTGTGCATTTTTCTGCGCAGCTTTCCCCCCATCTATTTCTAATGTATTACATCCAGAAAAGAATGTTAGAAATATCAATTTTAATTTTGTTTAATCACACTAATGAATAATGATACACTTTCCAACTTAATGGAAAGAAAATAGGCAAGACCCATGGATTATAACACGTTTTTACCATAAAGCACTTTAGAGCGTATTTAAAATCTGAAAGCGTTTCAGATTTTCTTACTTTCTTTTTCTTTCCGTTTTTTTTATAAAGGCCAATATATCCAGAAGCTCTTCAGAATTAATATAGGTTGAAAATAATTTGTACCTTTTTGTAGGTTTTTTATTATTTAACCATCTTAATTTTGTAACCAGGGGCAGCCCGACACGGTAAACAGCGCATCGGGGCGCCGGCTTCGAAGGAGCGTCATTTCGAACTCAAAAACTTAGTAGAGCATAAAAGGAGGCGTCTTTTTTACATTAGCAGGGGGCGCCCACTTACCCTAGGGCCGCTCCTGTTTGTAACCGTCTTAATTTTAAATTCCATTCAGAATCTGAGAGATTTCAGTGCCAAGGAAGCCGGTGTGGAACAGGATTCTCTCCGAACAAGATTTATTAAGATGGCGAACTAACTGGTCGAAGTAGGCGGCTAGTATGAAAAAAAAAAAGGTTTAAAATGGAGCAATTGCAAAACATCACCGCGCAAGAGGAAAAAAAAAAAAGAAAGAAAGAAAACCGCACAAAACTAAAAACAGTTAGATCGACAGCCGAGATTTAGGCCAGAACCCCAAGCCTTAACAATTCAGCCATCTATGATGAACAGTGTCTTATCCATTCGGCCATGATGGGGTCCCACATACAGCGTGAAGTATTGTTGTACTCCAATGCTGTAACTTACATTTCACAACAATAGACAAAACTTCATATAGAAGTTATCATCCTTTACCGTCGGGGCAAGGACAGCCCCGAAGATAAAGTCCTGGATGTGTAGTCGAATGAATGCACAGTCCTCGGTTCGACTCCCATCAGCTGTGCATGTACACTTTGAGGGAAATTGTACATTCACAACTGCCCAGGTGAAGAGAAGGGAGATGGTCAGCAGTTATGCATGTACGCTGTGGGTGGCCAGCGTACATACAGAACTGCGCAACGAAGGAAGACTGAGAAGTAACAGATAGTAATAAAAGGAGGGGACTCTCCTTCATGTGTAGTCGGCGGCTATCACTCCAATCGATGATTTGTAATTAGTGTAAGCATATTGATGACGTAGAATAAATGTGATGTAAAGAATAAATAAAAAACAACAAAAAAAATTTTTAATTAAAAAACAATCAATTTAACTTTTCAGTTTCAATTAAACTGGTGATTGCCTACATTCTTAATTTTGTAACCAGGGACAGCCCTTCACGGTAAACAGCGCATCTGGGCGCCGGCTTCGAAGGGGCGTCATTTCGAACTCAAAAACTAAGTAGAGCATACAAGGGGGCGTCTTTTTTACATTATCAGGGGGCGCCCACTTACCCTAGGGCCGCTCCTGTTTGTAATCGTCTTAATATTAAATTCCATTCAGAATATGAAAGATTTCAGTGCCAAGGAAGCCGGTGTGGAACAGGATTCTCTCCGAACAATCTTGTTCGGAGAGAGCTACGAGATGGCGAACCAACTGGTCGCCGGAGGCGGCTAGTATATAAATAATTTATCGTTAAATTTACTGCTGATTTATAATTCAAACATCTAGTAATCTACGAATAATAAATGATTTTTTTGGAAACTATTATAATGGGCTTCACTATTGCTTGGTAAATGATGGAAGACATTTTGAAAATTTGTTATAATTGATTCAGAAGGGCGCACTTTGCAGACTTTTCCTACATAATAATAAGTAAGAAGTCTTAAGGCCAACGCTCGTGTGAGTCGGTTGCGGTAGACAATTCAATGTGTTCTTCAGTATCTTATTAGCAGGTTGCGGAAAAAAAGTCTCCCCATTGTGTAAGGCGTGGTTTTGTGGTTTCACGGGTTAGCCTTTGTCGACGATCAAAATTGGTCATTAAAACCCCATAAATATTTCGACCCTGCAACATTTCCCTCATTTTTACAATAGCCTCAAAGTGCAAATTGGTCATTAAAAAACTCCCCCCCCCCTTCCAGATTCTGGAGCGTATGACAACGGACTCATATGAGCTTTGGCCTTTAGAGGCACAAAATTCAACCCTTGCCAAAGGCGCTCATGACCCTAGCTACGACTCTGAAAACGAAGAAAATGACTATATCGAGTGAATATTTTTAGATATCGTATTTTACCATCGACAACAGAAAATATCACTAACTGAAGCAGGCAAAAGCTGAGTGAGCGTCGATGCCGTTCAGAAATCAGACTGTTTGTCCTTCATGCAGGTGGAAATCGAAATTAAGGAATCTTACAGCTAATAGATATTTAGAACATTAAACTTTCTGTATGTCACATCTTCTTCGTAATAGTGTAGCATAATCTACATTAAAAAAAAAAAAAATATTTAAAAAATTAGAATACTCGAGAAAAACAAATAATTTTGTTTAAAACAGATTTTTGACTTTAATTTTTTTGTACGTGAAAATTTAATTCTGTTGCAATTTCTTTCGTTGGCTTAAGGCGCAGAGGGACACGTCCCCCTGTCCCAGCACGGGCCTGGGAGGTCATATGTTTCCGGCCCGCACTAACATTTTTGACCACGGGCCGCCACTGCTTGCTAGGACATAAAGGCTACGGGACACGAGTTCAACTGTTTGGCTGCGGAATCATACTCGACGGAAAGGCCTCTGTCTCCCAAGCTGCAATCGCCGTGGGACGGTAGACTGAACGACGTCGTCGTACGGGCCCGTTTACATGTGCAAAAATGCGGAGTAAATCCCGGGACTTACAGTACTTTCTACCCCGCTTACCCTACTTAGGGGAAAAAATGTGGGGTAGAAAGATTCCTGGTCGAAAGGAGGGTTAATGCAGAGTTAACCCCGCTTTCCCATGATGCATTGCGAGATTTTCCCTGTACTCCGCTTTAACCCGGGATTTTCCATTTTCACATGTAAACGGGCCTTAAGTCACCTTACTCGAAACCAAGAGTTGTTCATTATGATCGGCTAGCCGTTTACCGTGGTTGTAATTAATTAAATGAATATTGGACCATGGTCACTAAGGCGTAACTTCATCTCCTATTTCTTCCCAGTCTCTTCCTTTTCACTCAACTCTCTTTTACTCAGCACTAACGCCGTGTTTTTGTGAACATATTTGTAATATATTGGTTTTTATTAATGTTTATTACTTAAAGGTGTGTAATTATTTATTTATTGTGCGTATTTGCTTATTCTGTCATTGATTACTGGCTTAAATTATGTTGTTAAGATCTTGTTAAAGGTTAGATTGTAACTATTTGTGTGAACTCCTAACTGGGGATTGTACTGCCCGGGACGTGTGGTCCTTGGGAAATGTTACGAATTTTGGGGCAACCCGCTGTTCTGGGGTTTAAAATACTCAACTATTGACCAACTGGAACCGGAGTTACGGAAGTTTGGGTTTCCCCATTGATTTCTATAGCAATTTCTAAAATTCTCGAGAAATATTGGTCCTAGGCCTTCGGTAACTTCACTTTTGGGGACTTATTTTTGTCGATATTTCGCCAAAAGTTGCCAAGCTTGGCGACTTCGATTTGGCACGTTTTTCCCAATGGGGCTTGTAAAGTTAGTTTTTCTGCATTAACATGGATAATAGCCTAATATTACTCTTCTGTTACTAATCATAATCGAGTCAGTTCTAGTACATTCCACGGATGATTCTCTCTGGAACCTTGTACGGTGTTCATCGTAACCTATGAAAGGACAGCTGACTGCCCAGTTCTCAGTCAGTCTTGTTTCTGCTTCCGTCAAGAGCAGATGTCCGTGAAAGTTTAAGGATTTGTATTGACGCTATAGGAGTGGCATTTTCGCTTGTTTTATAAGCTTTTCTTTTAAATGCTGTGTGTAAGTTCTTCATTGCTGAGTTTTGAGGGACTGTTAGTATTATCCCTCGTACATTTCCTCCGAATTTTTACCTGTGAATTTGTTTTATTTTATGAGAGAAATGCAGCATTTGTGAAAGCTTCTGTACTAAGTGGACTGTTAAAAGCACATTACTGGCTGATTGTGCTTGTGAAATTTGCCCAGCTGATTGTTCGACGAATTTCTAGAAGCACTAAACTTCGTGTTTCATCCTGACAAGTGGACTCTTTACTAGAGCTGTCTAGACTTTAGAACGACGAACCCAGGAAACAAGCAGAATTTTCTGCAACAATATAAAAAATTCAAGGAAAACGAAAAGGTCATGTTTTGAGGTATTCAGGGTGAAAGGTCAAGGGACGTAATTTTTTTTTTGAGTTTTGACACCATGTTATATATCCCGGAAAAGCTTGCACCAAGAGCTTTAAAATGAGCCTTCATTTATTTCAGTAGCACAAACAGAACAGAAGTTATGAGCTGTGTTTTATGAGGTAAAGTATAACACTTTTTAAAAACTTGTAACTTTTGAAAAAAATGAGGTAGGAATCTAAAATTTGACATCTGGCTACAGCTAATAGTAGAGTTACGAATTTTTGGGGCAGCTCGCTGTTCTGGAGTCTATAATTCCTATTCTACGCGTTAAATAGTTAAATTTTGCTTTTTGTTGCATCAAAATCGTCAACTAGAACGCGAAATAAGGAGTTTTGTCTTTCCCTATTGATTTGTATAGCATTTTCTAGAAATCTCGAGAAATATTGGTGCTAGGCCTTCGGTAACCTCACTTTTGGGGACTTATTTCTGGTGCCAAATTTGGCGATATATCGCCAAGCTTGGCGACAATTTGGTCTTTTGGCGCGATTTTCCCAATGGGGCTTATAAAGTTAGTTTTCTGCATTAACATGCATAATAGCCTAATATTACTCTTCTATTACGCAATCATAATCGAGTCTGTTCTAGTACATTCCGCCGATGGAACCTTCTACGGTATTCGTCGTAACCTATAAAAGCGGCGGGCTTCCCCACTTTGAGTGAGTTACTCATGAGCATTCATCGAGTGTGTTATCGCGCTACCGATGAGGACGCTGATTTGCTCTGTGAATGGTGTGATAGTTTGCTTGTTTTAAAGTGCTGTGTGTAAATTCTTTATTGCTGAGTCTTGAGGGACTGCTTAAGAAATCCCTCGTATATTTCCACTGAATTTTTGCCTGTGGAAGTGTTTTATTTTTTGTGAGAAATACAGCATTTGTGAAACCTTCTGTACTAAGCACATTACTGTCAGATTGTACTTGTGAATTTTGTACAGCTGATTGTTCTCTAAGCTCTAAAGGCAATAAAATTCGTTTTCCATCCAAACAAGTGGACTCTTTACTAGAACTTTGTACACCAACTGGACTTTAGAACGATGAGCCCTGGCATTAGCAGAGTATTCTGCAACAGTAGACAACAACTGTGCCCATTTTCCAAAAAATTAGAGGGGGCCGGGTTGTAAGCTGTGTTGATTTGACATGGAATGACCCCCTAATCAGATGGCCTTACCTGAAGTCATCACAATTGAAGATGTAACTGTAGAAATAGCCAATGAAGCAGTTTATAATTGGATTGCTGGTTTTGTTTGTACCATAATGATAACTGCAGATCAAGGTAGATCTTTTGAATCTAATTTATTTATAAATTTAACAGACATCTTTAGCACCAATCGCATCCGAGCCTCTTTTCAGTGGCGGCCAGTGGTCAAAACTGTTAGTGCAGCCGGAAGCATATGAGCCCCCCCCCCCCTTTCCTCCGGACAGGATTGGAAAATCTTTGTTATTGAATTCGAAAGCTGGCTGATTAAGCCCTCACCGAGGAAAAAAAAAAAGAAATTACATAAAAAATGTAAGAGATCCTATTTTACTTCCATAAAATGGACATAAATTTCAACCAGCCGCTCTTATCCTCAAAATTGCATTAATCCGTGTCTGATTCGAAGTTTCCTTAGAATTTTCTTTTGTTACTTAACAACTTAATAACTTAAGGAAAAAAAAAAAAAAAAGAAAAAGAAAACTTACTTATTTTTTTATAAGTCAAATCCATTTAAACATCGGTCAGTGATGTCCCCATAAAAAGGCGTTGTTTTAATTCAGATATCAATAATTTTAAAAGATCTTTAAAATTTCCCATGTTTAAAGAATTTTCTCGCTTGCCATGTCCTCTAAATGCCGGTTCTTGCTTACTTAAAAACAATACTGCTTTGGTGGGTAATTGTCCATTCATAAGCGTCTATTCAGGCTTACCTTCTTGATAAATTCAGCAATATAAAGTGGAGAGTTTTCCAAACATATATTCTCCTTATCCCCTCCCTCACTTCTCAAGTTCAACCACCGTTAAAAAATCTTACTTCGGCTGTATCAGCTGCAAACTCCCTATGCCGGAGAGGCTGCTTACGTAGTCGTTGTCATGGCAACGGTGCTGCCAATTTTCTTTTCAGCGCTCTGGGCTGAACCAAAGATTTTTCCCAATTGAATTGCGGGAAGATTAAAGTGCTTTTTTTCTGAATGAGCGATCCGGCCACAATACTTTTTTTTTTTTGGTTTTTTTCGGAGATTTTTTTAAATTTACTTAGGAATTCCACAATTCTAATCTGAATTTAGGAAAATTAGTAGAATAAATTATTTTAAAATATGTGCTGATAATTTCAAGTGCAGCCCGGCTGTACTTGCTGTATCCCACAAGCCGCCACTGCCACTTTTTACCGTCCTTCGTCTAGCGGACTAGTAGAATGTTTTCAGGCACATCCAAAGTTCTATTACTGCCCATAGTCACCTTAAATAGAGTGAAACAATTACCATAATTTTTTATGAAATCGTTCTGCAGTAAAACCTGACATAAATACTGCATGTGCAGAATTAGTGTATGGAACAATTCTCAGATTACCCTCTGGTATACTAAATTCCCAAAGTAATTTATTTCACCAACACAATCTTATGTATCAAATCTTAGACATAGCATACAATCTCTTAATCTAATTTCAACTTCAAGACACTGCAATAGATCATAGATCTGTAGAATAGAAACTGCGCCTATTCTGCCAATATAATGTTTGTAATATCCTGTCTTGTTTGTTTGCCAGCAAAACTAAACTAGCAGAAAAGCACAGATAAAGCTACTTAGACGGCATAAATAGTACTGCTGTTTTTAATCAATTTAATATATTCTCCTTATCCCCTCCCTCACTTCTCAGTCGAGTTCTCAAGTTCAACCACCGTTAAAAAGTCTTTTTTTGTTTTGCTGTGGAAACCAAACCGAAACATTCTGAAGTCTTTATATTAATAAATGTACTGACTCTTTATAAAAAAAATACTTATATCATTTATTTATAATATAACAAATAAGGAAATAAAATAAAATAAGCTGTTCAAATTATGCAGCATTTGAATATATTTTTTTTAATTGCCAGTGTTTTACTTGTTATTTACTGCAGTACACCAGCCAGTTTTGTTGATTGCGTGAAACGTACCGTTCACTGCGTGCGAAACTACGTGATCCGAGATGTATTGTAGTTATCAAAATAATATTTGCCTGCCGCCGTGAACAAAGCGACTGCGAAATATCTAATTGGGAGTTTGGGCATACCAGTTTCACTCACAGTAACGCTAACACTAAATGCCATTGGACAATACAGTGCATGCGCACATGTAAAATGTAGTTGGTCAAAATACTCCATATAACGGATAGCGTTAGCGTAGGAAGAAATGGTATGCACTAACTCCCTAATGATCGTACAGAACCTGCCACCTTTTAACAAAGAATAATGCTATAATGCAAATTATGCTCGAGATTTTCAATACAAGAATGTTCGTAGACGGCGGAGATAAGTACATATATCATAATGTTTATATGGGAAATAGGTGGTATCCTCCTCCCCCCCCACACACAAAGATGTATTTAAGGGCCAGAAATTTTAATTTTTGTACACGAAAGGATGACGAAGTCTTTTCGTGGAAAATTCTGCCTTTGCCATTGTTTGGATCCTCCAAAATGTTTTTCTGGATATGTCCTTGCACCCATAGATCTATGCAAATAAATACCATTTGTGTTGTAGCGCCATCTATCGATGAATTTTGGTATTAAATTTATTTAATAAATATCAAGTCCATCATTTGATATATCCGTAGTTCAAATTTTGTTGCATTTAGACAACAGAATGCATACTAGAGACACCTGAAGTGGGCAATTAATTTCTTGATAACCATTTATATTAAGAATAAATTACTCCTCTTTTCACTTAAAAAATATTTTATTTATGTACTTATAAACGTTTACTGTAGTCTGAAGAGACACTGCTTGGTGTCTCTCTCCGGCAGTGGTGCACACAAGGGAAGGGTCCGGACCCCTCCCAAAAAGAGTTATCAATTTTCCTTCGTTAAACTGTCATTTAATTTTTACATTTAAATATGTTGAAACACATTATCAAATTCTTATTTTTACTAATTAAGAGGAATAAACCAGTAAAAAGGGGGTTACTATAAAAAATCCGTATTTTTTCAAGTGGTTGGTGTCGCAGCTTTATGGGCTGGACCCCCTTCAAGAGAAAATTCTGTGTGTGCCACTGCCCTCCGGTACATCACTGGTACGCTGGTAACAGTCTGGGTATGTCTTTGTCTTGCACTGCCCCCCCCGACCTCTTCAATCGGCCATGGCGAGATTCAGAAGTGGCCAACTTAAAAAGTTTGAGGTTTCTGGATGGGGAGAAAAATTTTCCTCCTTGTTCCTGCCAGTCCTGCTCACATTCTTACCTGTGGGCCGAGCAGGATAAGATCTGTGCAGGCCTTTTGGACCTGGTGTAGGCTTTCCTACAGCACGGGGATAAGTAACAAAAACAGCCTGAAGAGATTTTAAGGTATAACTTCTAACTAGTTATGCTGTTCCATTATGGATTATACTTCATTTTTTCTCATTCTGTGTTTATATTTTGAACTATTCCATTTTATATCAATCATATTCTTTCTAAAGTAAAATCATATTTATTTTAATGAATGACATATAACCAATATACGGGTTAAGGTCTTGCTGCTCTGGAGGGTTTTTAACCGTAAATACAATTTAAGTCGATTCCATGGGTGTCAGCAGCATAGGGCAAATTTTCCCACTCTGGATTTTTTATATGCAGTTTCCCCCCCTATTTTTTGTTCTTTCCAACATGGTAATCATATGTTGAAACAATCATCCCTCCTCCCGCCATTCTGGGAAATATTCTGCCGACGCCCATGGTCGGTTAACTCCCCCCCCCCCCCCTGTAGAATATTCAAACTAAACTAGTGATGCTGTGAAGAAGTTTTTAAAAATAAGGTGTTGGGATATTTATTCCCTGCATTAAAATTTCTCTTGAAGATCTAGCATAGTTATTATTAAACAAATTCATTTTATTTAGCTCTATGCAAAGCCATCTTAATGACTTTTTTTTTCTTATGCTAATTTCCATAACCTGGAATAATACTCAGCTTGAATTGAGGGATTGTAGCAGGAATATCTGGCAAATATTCTTGAAAAACCAATATTCAATGTTTGAAAACATTGCTATGCAGAATATTTACTTCCTTGTACGAGTATAAGGAAGTAATGTGACTGTGAAAAATTTTGGAAGCCAGATTTCGAAGAAAAACTCAATTTTGACTACCTCTAAATTTGCTTTTATGAATTTTTGCGATGCATCTCATTGTACGCTAGCATGCTTGTTCATATAAATGCATGTGCAAATAATTTTGACCCGTTTTAATATGCCGTCTGTAATTTGTATATCTCAAAAACTATTGGTCATAGTTTATTATTTTTTTCTCAATGGATTAATTCAACTCTTTTCCCCAAGGTCTTATTGAATTACTGAACTAGGCAATCTCATTCATTCTCCTGAATAGATTTCAGTCATTATATTTTAAATAGAAGTCATTATTTTTTAAAGTTATGTACATCAACATGAATTGTAGAATATGACAAAATATTTCTGTGTTCTGTACTTAAGATAAATTTTTCTTCTTATATATTTCATGTCTTTCTGTTTATCGTATTAAAAAAAAAAATCTTTGAAATAACAAACATAAATGTAAAACACTCCATTAAATAAAAACAACACTATGAAAATAGTGAAACTGACTGTATGAAGAATTAAACCTCCCACCCCCCCTTTTTTTTAAAGAGAGGGGCATTATAAGCAACTTACAAACACATAAGAATATGCACTCTGTGTTTGTGAAAATTGATTAGTACATTTCTTTTAATGAAGAAATTTCACATTTAAAAAAATAATTTAAGAAAGCATTTAGTGTTTGATAAATAAAAGTGTTTAAGAGCAAGCACAAATGTATTCTATACAAATGTATTCTGATAAATATTTTTATCATAATGTGCACACAGAATATATGGATATATTAAAATATACACACTGCAAATCAGGATCCTTAATTGTACATGCAACTTTATGTGCTAGTTGCTCATCAAATATACTTATTTTAATAGATTAGAAAAAAAAAAAATTCAATTTAGAGAAGGGACACCAATACTGTGTTATGAAAAATTTCTTTTTCATTTTCTCACATTTTACACTTCTGTGTGATGTTAGTAATCAAATTGTTTCAATGGCACAGAACATTTTATATCACACCAAGTATCAGCTAATGCAAGAATGCAACTAGGAACTAGAATAGCAGCAGTTAAATATGTAGCATAACACTTGTCAAAATTTAGATGTTGTATTTTAAACATTTATAATAGCATGAAATGTTAACAGTTCTTAAATGCTACTTTGAATTAATTCATTAAGCATGATGAATAAGCAAAATCTGTTCCAATCTAAAATTTCAGTCTGACATTTTAATAAGTTTAAACATAAATTTATGCTTTAGTGGTACTCAAGATCTGTTTCTTTTAGCATGATTTCTATGCATTTAAAGCACTCATATTTTTAGCAATTAATGGTGGCACAATAAGAGATGCACACGGATTGTTTCCAAAGTGACCCAACAAGTGTGCATTTAACTTTTCTTTACAGTTAAATATTTTTCCACAATGTGTACATGTACAAGGTAACTTTTCTTCATGGGTATGCATATGGATGTTGAGTTTGCCTTTAGTAGTGAAAGCTTTAGAACACTGACTACACACATAGGGTCGCTCTCCAGTGTGTATGCGTACATGGGCAGTCAATTTATCATTGCGAGCAAAAGCTTTTCCACAATGCTTGCAAACAAAAGGCCTTTCACCAGTATGCACACGGATATGGACTGTTAGCTTATCCTTCTGTGCATAAGCCTTTCCACAGTGTTTACAAGCAAATGGACGTTCTCCAGTATGTACCCTAATATGGTTTGTCAGCTTATCTTTCCACACAAATCCTTTTCCACAGTGAGGGCAGTTATATGGATACTTTCCTGAATGTGTGTAAGAATGAGATGTCAACTTATCATTCCTGGCAAATGCTTTGCCACAAGTTTTGCAAACAAATGGACATTCACCTGTATGGATTCGGACATGAGCAGTTAACTTGTCATTCCTTGCAAATGCTTTACCACAATGTTTACAGACGTATGGTCTTTCTCCAGTATGAATACGAGTATGTACAACTAATTTATCATTCTGTGCAAAAGCTTTTCCACAATGTCTGCACACGAATGGCTTTTCACCAGTGTGAGTTCTTATGTGATTTGTCAGTTTGTCCTTCCACGCAAATCCTTTGCTGCAGTGAGGACAAACAAATGGATGCAAACCAGTATGTATGTATGTATGAGCAACCAGTTTATCTTTTCGAGTAAAACCTCTCCCACACTGATTGCAGATATATGGGCATTCACCAGTATGAATTCTTACATGTGCAGTTAGCTTATCTTTTCTAGTAAAACTTTTTCCACAATAAGTACATATATGAGGACTTTCACCTGTATGCAGTTTTATGTGGTCATTCAATTTATCTTTGCGTGTAAAAGTTTTTTCACAGTAAAAGCAAACAAAAGGGTTTTTGACAACCTGATTCCCATTACTTACATTATAATGTTCAGGTTTTACATCCACAAAATATATATGGCAGTGTTGACAAGCACTGTGAGGTTGGCAAGGTTGAATGTTTAAATTTACAACATCGGTCATGTTTCAGCACTAAGGCAATTTTAAAACACTGCAATTTCGATCCTATTAGATAGATGGTAATAAATACGGTTTTAAAAAATCAACTTTTGTTTAAATTATGATCATGTTTCTATAATTATGGTTCATCTAATTTATCCCCCCTTTCCAGGCTTTATCTTTACCTTCAAGCTGAAACATGTATCTTTAGGAACAGTTGCTCCATGTATCACATTCAATCAGAAATGGGCATATATTTTTCTGAAAAAAGAAGGGATGAAATATATCAGAAGTTAAAAGTAGTATTAATATAAAGAAATCAAATAATATCCAAAAGATTTTTAAGAAAGAAGAGCTACATAAGAAATATAGATTTGGCCTAATCAGAGGGAACTTTATATGCACGGGGGGGTGGGGACAGTTCTAAATTACATGGAGAATGAAAAGAGATAGTAACAAGGCAGATCAATAGTATTCAGATTGGTTCTTAAATGACTGTAGTATTTTTATTAAATTTTCTAATACTATAAGGCCCTTTTGAATGTTTTGAAAAAAAAAAAAAAAAAAAAGAAATAAAAGAAAATCTGGATTTTAGTTTGCCACTTTGAATTTCTCTTGCCCTTAATTTTATGAATGAAAACATCAGCATTAAAAAAGTTTAATTCAACAATTAACAATTTCTCAAGTAGCAGTGATTCAGAAGTTTGACTTATACGGTGAAGGCACATGTTTATTGGAAAATTGAGCACATATATATACGGTTGTGATATAAATGATTAATTTAATATAAAATAAATTATTAAATTACTGGTAACTGGACAGTTAACTGGTTTTATGCAACATGAATGTTCTTGGAGTACAATAGTGTATATGCTTGTAACTATTCTAATAAAATTTTCTTTAAACCTGATTATGTCTTTCCCCTCTTCTTCAAACTTTAAAATCGATCAATATGTCCACATTAAACGGCGCTAAAGAAAAATGAATTGAAAAGTTTTCACCGATAATGCATCAAGGAGAAAAAAAAGGTACTTAATATACATATACTTTAATCAGGTCAAATTTCAGTTACTACTCTAATAGTGCTTTTAAATCATTTAGCAAAAAGATATTTAATGGCAAATTTATTACATTTTAAAATAGAAGCTGTATTAGCTTTGCTACATTGTTTTTGGCATTAAAATTGTAGCTTCAAAGATTTCTACAAGAATTTTAGTAAATTTACAAAAAATCTTTGAAAAATCCAGTCATGATTATTAATTGCTAAAGAAAAAAAATTTTAATACTTGAATGTTGTTTCTCCCCCCCTCCCTTCTTAATGCATTGTTAAAAATAAATTTTTTAGGGTTAATCCACTGATGATTTGTTTCAATTGTAGAAACTTAGCATTTCATTTTTAAAGTAAAGGAAGAAGAAATCTTAAGCATAAGGTGGATACAAGAAATTTAACTGTTATGCTTTAGGAAGAGAGCTTCTGTTACACATATACTAAGTGATAAGTATCATTCAGTAATATAAATTACTAAAACAAGTATACCCCCCCCCCCTTCAAACACTCTTTAAGGAAAGTAAATGAGCAATATAAATCCCTAATGTAATAGTAAGTACCAACCCTTCTGGAGTACTGCATCATTAAATTTGTTTTCTTATTTTATTTTAAATGCTGCCTTTTAAAAATCTGATAAATGTTCACTAGTTTAAATTTCATACTTCCCTGCATCACAATTTACACACCTTTAGTAATTACTCAAATTAACCAAAATGTATTTGCTTACTTAAAACAGAAAGTATGAAATTTCTTTTCTACAAACTGTTCAACAGAATAAATACTGGCCTATTTGCTTTGACAAAAGGAAATGTGTACTGTTTCTTAAAATTGTAAAAAAATAAAAAAACATAAAACATGGATGGATATAGCTTCATTTAGTCAAAAGAAAAAAAGAGAGAGAGAGAGAGGTCTTTTGATTGATTCATTTATTTTACAGACACATACAGCTTGCATCACAGTTTTACAGTGAACAAGCAAACAAGAATCAACTTCTTATAACTATGTATAACAAAACATGAATAATATTAGAAAAGAGAATTTATAACAAATGTAAATCTAATAAATTGCCTAATTTTTATTCCACAGTTTAAATGTCAATTTTTTTATCATCACTTATAAAAACATTCATCTAGAAATAAAATAGTTTGCTTTGTTTTAACAAATACAATCAAGACTGAATTTTTCATATAAGAATTTCTGGTATTTCATTTTATTTAACAAGAAAATTTCATAAGAAAATTAGCTCCTCTTTTGTTGCATCTACAAATGAGAAACTGCTTTTTTCTTCTTTAGAAACTGTTAAAAGATAATTTTTAAAATAACATAATGATTTGTGTTTTAAATAATTGATAATGCATTCTTTTAAAAAAGGATACAGTAATAAGGACCCATTTCTGTCAGCTAACAAAAGAGGTGCTCGATGGTTACAAATGTAAATGTCATCTCACTGGCCTAGTTACAAGGCTTACTGCCTTCTGGACCCATATCTTTTATAGCAATCGCTGGTCAAATACTTAAAAGATTTCTCATTAAAATTCTATATTGCAAAAAAGACTGAATTAACTGGAACAATTATGTTGCTTTTGAGTTTTATGTATGTATTAATATATACAATTAAGCAGCAAAGCATATTTTTCACTAATTCATACTTCTGGAGTAGCACAAATCGGTATAAAACAATCTGCACATATTGCTAAAATGTTTTCAAAAATTATTGTTGAGGAGCTGCAGGGACCATTACTTTATTTTCAGGTGTTGACAAAACTGGCATAGCTAACTCTGGCATTTTTGTAGGAAGAGTCATTTCTGGAATTTTCACAGGAAGTGACATTTCAGGAATTTTTGCAGGAAGTGTCATTTCAGAAATTTTTGCAGGAAGTGTCATTTCAGGAATTTTTGCAGGAAGTGTCATTTCTGGAATTTTTGTAGGTAGTGTCATTTCTGGAATTTTTGTAGGCAATGTCATTTCTGGAATTTTTCCTGCCATAGATAGATCAGGGATTTTACCTGGTAATGCCATTTCAGGAATTTTTCCTGGAAGTGCCATATCTGGTATTTTAGCAAGAAGTGGTTTACCAACCAAAGCTGCACAAGAACCTCCTCCAAGATGTATCAGCAAATGAGCATTTAGTTTATCCTTTCGATTAAATCCCTTACCACACTGGTTGCAGGTATACGGGTGCTTTCCAGTATGGATTCGCATGTGTGTATTAAGCTTTCCTTTCATGGCAAATGCTTTCCCACAGTGAACACAGACATATGGCCTCTCTCCTGTATGCATACGTACATGGGCTGTCAACTTATCATTTCGCGCAAAAGCTTTGCCACAGTGTTTGCAAACAAAAGGCCTCTCTCCCGTGTGAATACGCACGTGGACAGTCAATTTGTCTTTCTGTGCAAACGCTTTAGCACAATGTTTGCATACAAATGGACGTTCACCCGTATGTATGCGGATGTGATTTGTCAATTTATCTTTCCAGGCAAATCCTTTCCCGCAGTGTTGACAGTTATATGGATGTTCTCCTGTATGTATACACATGTGAGCACCTAATTTATCTTTTCGAGCAAACGCTTTTCCACAATGCTTACAAACATAAGGACGCTCACCTGTGTGTATTCGAATATGAGTAGTTAATTTATCATTTTGTGCAAAGGTTTTACCACAATATTTGCAGACAAAAGGTCGTTCCCCTGTGTGTATTCTAATATGATTAGTGAGCTTATCTTTCCATGCAAACCCTTTACCACAATGCTGACAATGGTAAGGATGCAATCCTGTGTGCACATACATATGGGCCCCAAGCTTATCTTTTCTAGTATAGCCTTTACTACATAAATTACAAACATAGGGTCGCTCACCAGTGTGTATACGTATGTGAGCATTAAGCTGATCTTTACGAGCAAAGGCTTTATTACAATGACTACAAACATGAGGGCATTCACCTGAATGCATGCGTAAGTGGTTGCCAAGTTTGTCTTTGCGTGTAAAGCTTTTATCACACTGATTACAAGGAAACGGCCTTTGTTCTTGTGCTGGTTGTGTGTACAACTGATGAGTTTTGATATCCACAAAATAAACTCGACAGTGTTCACAGTCAGTATGTGGCTGTGTAGTTGGAATGTGCAGACTTGTCAAGTCAGCCATATTCACAGCCATTTCTACACCAATGGAAGGATTTTTTAACATTGTAATATGAATGCCTACAAACCAAAACACACAATACTTTACAATATGAAAAGTTTTTGAAATGTAACACAAAAGTACATTAAGTCCTGTATTATAATAACATATGTATATTAGGAGCACTTAATATAGCTAAACATAACAAACTAAAAATGGCACACAAGTTCCAGTGACTTATAAAAATAACAAAGTTTACATATATGTACAATCATAACACATCAAACTTAAGGATGGTGCTATGGATGCTTAACTAGTAACTGTTTATAAAAAATACATAAAAGGGAACATGTAGTATGGCTTCTAAAAATTTTCAAAACATTCTCTTTTGAGGGAGCATTGTCATGTTAAAAAGCAACAGCATTTCAGTTTCACGGAGAAAGTGTGCAGTTATTACCTTTGTCATTGGAAAATAAGACTTTTCATCAACTGTGCAAATCCAAAATATTTTCCAATAGAAAAAGAGCTGCAATCTGAGAAGGTCATTTCTGAAAGAAAATGTTATTTAGAGTAATCTAAGCAAGAAATTACTATTCAAGTAAATGTGTACTTTTGTGAAAAACTGGATCAGATATAGAGTAAATGCAAGGGAGAAAAATATGAGCATCAAATTTAATGTTTTGGAAGGTTTAACTATACTCATAAAATTTATCTCAACTGCAATTGTTTTGCCTATGTTTTTACAATTATATTTAAATTACAATTTTTCATTAAGTTTAAACTTTTAAATAAAACAAGTAATTAAATTTTTAATTTAAAAACACATACTTACTGGGCTATAGGTTAGTAATTATATTTAAGAATTCTCTTCAGATATCTTCTCACGAGCAACATTGCATATATTATACAAGTCGCAAATTATGTAAATTGTAATTAGTTCAAACAACCTTTTAAATGAATTCACAAGGCTGAACAAGATCATTTGTGTAGGGTCCTTTGCAATGTATATTTATCTGTATGAGTGTGCATCAGAAATAGATGATTCATAAGCACAATACACAAAAATATGTTAAACAATACTTTATTACAGCAATGATGTATTGATGGTAATTTTACATGTTTGACACAAAAGCCTTGAAGAATAACAATCAAATTTCGTAACAAACAGCTCTAATACACAATAAATGCTATAAAGTCATTTCATTAAAATGAATATATCACTTATCTAAAAATAGAAAAAAAAAAGTGAAATAATGATATTCATATCATTTAATGTACTCTTCTTTACATGGTTTTTGCAAACAGTGAGTGAACAATGAGGGCAGCACTAGGACTACTTTCAGTAAAATGTAGCATTATATGATTATTAAATTTATCTTTGCAATTGAAACCAGCACCACAATGATGACAGGTAAGAGGATACTTGATATCATGAACAATCAAATGGGCACTCAATTTCTCTTTAGCATCAAAAACAAGGCTACAGTGCACACACTTGAAAGGAGGTTTATCAACATGTGTTTTAACATGCATGTTCAATTTTCCCTTAGTTGCAAAAGCTTTACCACACTGATCACACGGAAATGGCCTCTCACCAGTGTGTGTACGGATGTGTGCAGTAAGTTTGTCATTTCTAGCAAAAGCTTTGCTGCAATGCTTACAAACATACGGTCTTTCTCCAGTGTGGGATCGTGTGTGAACAGTTAATTTATCTTTCTTTGAGAATGCTTTTCCGCAGTGCTGGCACACAAAAGGGCATTCACCAGTATGAATTCGAATATGTGTAGTCAGTTTATCTTTCTGAGTGAACCCTTTGCTACATATTTTACAAACATAGGGTCGTTCACCAGTGTGTATTCTAATGTGCACAGTGAGTTTGTCTTTTTGAATGAACCCTTTCCCGCAATGTTTACATTTGAAGGGGCGCTCACCAGTGTGAATCCTGGTGTGTGTCACTAGCTTATCATTTTGAGCAAAACCCTTACCACATTCTTTACAAACATAAGGGCGCTCGCCTGTGTGAGTACGAACATGATTGATTAACTTGTCTTTCCAGACAAATCCTTTATTACAATGCATGCAAGTGTATGGATAATTTCCAGTGTGAGTAAACATATGATTGGTTAGTTTGTCTTTCTGAATAAAACCTTTACCACAGTGTTGGCACACAAAAGGACGTTCTCCAGTATGGAGACGAATGTGAGTTGTTAGTTTATCATTACGAGCAAAGCCTTTGCCACAATGTGGGCAAATAAAAGGTCGTTCACCAGTATGAATACGCAAATGGGTGACCAACTTATCATTTTGGGCAAATGCTTTCCCACAGTAAGTGCACACATAGGGTTTTTCCCCAGTGTGAACCCTTATATGTTTAATTAACTTATCTTTCCAAGCAAAGCCCTTACCACAATGTGTGCAAGTAAACGGATGCTCTCCAGTATGTGTACACATGTGAGCTGTTAACTTGTCCTTACGGACAAATGTTTTGGGACACTGAGTACACGTATGAGGACGTTCTCCTGTGTGAATTAAAAGGTGGCCATTAAGCTTATCTTTTCGAGAAAAACCTTTATTGCAATGGGGACATACATGAGATAATTCACCAGTGTGCAATCGAATATGCTCATTCAATTTATCTTGCTGAGTGAAGGCTTTATTACAGTAATGGCAGGAAAAGAGGGGATCGCCAGGTTGAGGATATATTTGAGGTTTCATGTTCATAAAATAAATTCTACAATGCTCTTGTAAATGGGCAGGCTGAACAGGAATGTTTATAGTTGGTACAACAGCCATCATTGAACACAGCTCCGGGGGATAAAGAAAATAAGAATAATTTTAATATAGATATATAAAACAAATCTGATTACAATATTCACAAAATCAATAATCTGCTTATATAAAATAAGCCATGCTAATGGAAAAAAAAAAAAAAAAAAAAAATCTATATATATTATATATAGATACCTAATAATTTTAAACAATAGGTACAAATTTATATTAAAGGTATTCCAACACCTTTTAAAGACATAAAATTCACAAAAGAGTATATAAAGGATTTATCAATTACAGATATTAACTCTAAAATGCAGGTTTCTCTTTTTAACATTGTTACAATTATGTCATTACCTTTAACACATGACTTATACGTCATTCATTATATCTTCCTAATATTCTTGTTTTATATAACAGAATGAAAATCTGAAAGTAGAAGATGATTTGAAAATGAGAACCAAACACAACCCTTTTCTATGATTTACAGAAGAAAAAAAAAATTTAAATAATTACTTGCAATAATGAATAATCTCAATCTGCACTTTAACTCTTTCTTAATATAAAATCTTAGAGTTTAAACTTTTAAGAAGAATGCAGTAGTAAAACTTACAAAAGACCAGATTAACTTTATGACGTTTGTTAAAATTTCAGTTCACTGTAATAAATTAAAGTACACCAGAAGTAGATATTTCTGAATATTTAAGAGTAAAACATTAATTTGTTTCCCAAGAAGTTAGTTTTCACCTGGCTTAAAAACAATTATCATTAAATTGTCAATAGGGTGTTCATATTACCTTTAAAATGTATAAAAATAAAAAAGGGGTAAACTACCTTGATTTCTAAACTATAGATATATAAATATTTCAAATTGTATGCGAATTATTGTTAACATAGGGTTGATACACATTAAGTTATAAAAATAATAATTTCCCGTCGTTCCATATGCAAAAATTTTACATGAACAACACAACACAATGCACAAATATACATGAATATTTTATTTATTTTTTTTGTTTATCCTGAAATACTTTATTACCTGCACCAAATACTTCAATAAAAAATGCAAAAGCGTTAATTTCTGAAAATTAATGAGAGGCATTTTTTTCTGAATGTAGTTTTTTTCCTTACCTTAAATATTTTTAAAATTTACATTGCCCCTTATCTCTAATGGGAAAAAAAATTAAAGTGTGTTACAATCTTTTTTGGACACCCTGTATAATACTGCTGAGAAACATCCGAAAAAGAAAAATTGAATTCACAAAGGTTACTTAAGCATACAGTAATGTTTTGAACCAACACAATAATTTTACTAACATATGATTTACAAGTTCAATACTCAAGTGCATATTCAAACTCCAGAATTTTTCTAGTCCTTAGACTTGTGATATCATTAATTATGTAGAACTTGTATTATATATTTGCTGTTGAGACACTTCTTTAAAGCCATTCTTCCACACTTTATCACAATCAAAAGCAACCTTAATATTAATGGATAAACTTTCAATAAATTAATTAAGAAAAATACTTTTTATGAGTCTTTGAAAGTATGTTTGATTCCTAACGCATATCAAGACCTCTCTCCTCTTACAAAATAAAAGTTTGTCACAAGAAAAACTGTAGATAAAAGAATACATGCTGAGTAAGAAAATGCATATTTATGATTTTGTAAAAAATTATGATTATGACTCAACATAAAAAATGTAATAACATGAAACTGTATTCAATGAATCTAGTAGATTGTGACAGAGACAATTTTATTTTTACAAATTTTGTGATGTAGTCCTAATTGAAAGAACACAAAACTTCTATCAAAGAAGTGATGCAAATGCTTTGATTCATATTAAAATGAATTACATTCACAAGAAATGCACTGCAATGATTTGTAGAGATGCAATAAATATAGTTTGAAATAAATCCCTATGTTTATTTAAAAATAGCTAAGAAGCCTTGGTGTATTTATGTTAGTTGTTTTCGTTGCAATATTTTGTGGTTGAATCATTAGCATGGTTGTGGAATTTTCTTACTGCACACAATGAATTAAAATACTCATAAAAGACAATTTTTAATACCTAAATTTAAAATAAAAATCATAAAAGTTACACAGATTATTCTTCATTACAAATGATTATTTTCTGGGCAGTTTTGCTGCTTTTAAAAAACTTCAGATATTAGTTCCTTACAACTAATCTTATGAAAATATTTTGTTATTTTTCTTCGAAACACTTCAGCTATTAAGTTCTGGACCCCCACTTTGTGGCTGTAAAATACTATAAATGTTTCATTATCAGTAACCCTTCATATGATGTTATTACCGATTTCCTCTATCTACCTTCCTCTATGTTGTTAAGCAAAATGAATTGTTTCCACACAAGCGAGACTATACATACTTCAAATACTAGTGGATTTCAAGTTTTCTAATTTAGCAAAGATATTTTTGGCATAGTTATTGACTTGTACAAGAGACTGCAGTCTTAAAGCCACTGGAAATAGACATAGGACCATTCCTCTGCTGGACATAACAGATTGGGATCAATACTAACTTTTTCTTTATTTTACTTGAAATTAATGTCTAATTTAACACATTAACATAATATTTATTTAAAACTCAATTTGAGCAATATTTCTCTTTTTTTCCTATAAAGCTCCTTTCTCCTTTACACAAATATTTTACAATAGATGGTTTATGTCATACAACACTTAATATTTTCATTAAAAGTATGAATTAATGTTTATTATGAAACAAAATTTATAAAAAATATTGGTCGATTTTAATAATTTTGGAAAAAAAATCTTAAAAATGAATTTAAGTTTGTGAAGGGGTTAAAAATAGCTTTAAATTATTTTGATTTATTTTTATATATAAATCTGTGCAGTAAAGATAAATAAAACAAAAATTATTTTCTAACAAAATAAAAAAATTCATTATCTTTAATTTTAAGTCTCACAATTTCATTAATGATTTTTACTACACAGTCAAAAATCTGTTTGTATGATGTACAGTATACTCTCGATATTCCCCTGGATATTACATATTCCTTTAATGTTAATTTCAGTTCTTATGTCGAAGAGTTTTCACTCAAAACCTTGCTATGTCGAATATTTTTGAAAATCCAAAATTATCTCCCCCCCCCCCCCCCCGGAAAAAAAAAAAAAAAAAAAAAAAAAAAAAAAAAAAAAAAAAAAGTCATTTAGTCTTGTTAAAGCAAGTAGAGGTATGCTTCTAAGAATCCTTCACACTCTCGTTATTCTTCTGGGTGGTCAGGGACTTCCAGCAAGTCTATCTGGTCACTTGAACGGCAAACAAAGGGAGAAAAGCGGATTACGTAAGCAGAGGAGGTAAGAGGGAGGGGAAGAGCGAAGTACAGGTCTTGATTCGTCACAAGTTTGTCGTGTGGTTTTGTTTAGGGCTCTTAGCTGTGATGTATGTTCTTACTGCTCAGCCAATTTTTATAAACGGGTCACGTGATTAGCAGGTGCAAAATGGACAGTTCTATTTATGGAAATAGGGAAGGGAGAATTTCTGTTTGAATAACGGGCTTTGGGTGTGAGAAAAAAATTGTTGTTTTTGCATTTTAAGGAGCGTGTTTCGTATTTGGTTATTCAATGAAAAACATTAGAGAAGCGATAAAACATTGGTGATTATGCAGTGTCTCAAAAATGGAAAGTTCTAAAGAAAATAATGCAGTGAGCGTTAAGCAAAAGTTGAACATGTTAACAATTGAAAAAAAGATACAGATTTTAGAGGCTGTAGATAAAGGTGGAAGAAAGGGACAAATTGCGAAGGATTTCAAAATTCCAGCATCGACTTTATCGACAATATTGAAAAGCAGAGACAAAATTGAGAAACTTTTCGGGCAGGAAAAAGGAGCCACCAAAAAGATGAGAATGGCTGAATATCCCGATTTAGAAGAATGCCTCATAAAATGGTTCAAACAGTGCAGAGATCGTAATATCCCTCTTGGAGATAATGCGTTAAAAGAAAAGGCTGAACAGTTTGCAGAAAAACCGCGACACAGGAATTTCAAAAGCAGTAATGGATAGCTGGAGAACTTTAAAAAACGTTACAATATTATTTCTCGAAAATTGTGCGGTGAAAGCCAGTCAGTGAGCAACGAACTTTGTTCGGATTGGATTAAAAATCTTCCCGACCTTTTGAAAGGCCATTCCCCTGACAATATTTACAGTGCTGACGAGACTGGGCTTTTCTTTAAAGCACTGCCGGATAAAACTGCAGTGTTTAAAGGAGAAACGTGTCATGGAGGGAAACAGCAAAGATCAGGTAACGTTACTGTTGCTGCAAATATGAGTGGGACTGATAAATTAACACCTTTGATGATTGGAAAATCCAGCAGCCCAAGGTGTTTTAAAGGAATGAAGTCCTTTCCCAGGGTCAGAAGCAAAAATTTTGGAAAAAAAAAAGGAAAAAAAGGAGAGAAAAAAGAAAAAAAAAGAAAAAAAAAAAAAAAAAAGAGGAGCTTTTTACTGTTCTTTGGGAGATCAATCTATCTATCTATAAATATGTGCGAAACAAACTACATAATTAAAAATTTTAACTGTGAATCTTTTCTAAAGAAATTTTAAGAAATACTGGGTACTCTTTATTAATAAGAATGTAACCATTTGTACTATTATTGTCAGACTTGACAATAATAGTACAAAAGACTTACTTTTTCATTCAAAAGACTTTTTGTTTTATTATTGAAAAGAAACTATTAAGAACAAACTTTCTGTCAGTTATTTTTCTTTAATTGCTAACAATAAATAAATAAGTTTACATCTATTGCTACTTAGTTATGTTTTTCCAAGACACTCGGGAATTAAAAAATGAAGCTCTTGTTAAATTAATTATCGAGAATTTTTAATTAATATTTAAATTCCATTAACTTGTATATTTTTCAACATAAAATCACAAATAGTAATTGATACAGTTGTCACAAGTAAAGTCTCGTCTACAAGATTTTTCTATCAGCTTCTTTTGTAATACTTTCAACTTTTTGTGTTGCTATTTCAATTGCTGTAATAGCGACCTTCATGTTTGGAATATTGTTTACTTAATTGCATCTTGTAATTTCGTATTGCTTTCTTTAAGGTATGTTTGGACTGCTTGGAGATCTTCCTGCAGACCTTTTACTTTCTCATCAATTTTCTTTTTTTTTTTTTTCCCCCCTTCTTTCTTTTCTCCTTTTTAATTCACTGGCTTCTTTTTCTTCTGCTAACATTCATTTTCATGTCTATAGTTGCTTTATTTATCGCTTTTTCTTGTGAATAAACAGCATATACTTTAGTCACAGCATTAAGTAGCTGTTTTGTAATTGCAATATTACTAATGGTACCATTTCTCCTAATGGTATCTTTAACTTGTCAAATTCCAATAATCGCAGCCTCTGAGAGATTATGTCGTTCATAAGACAGAATGCTGCGATTTACAGAAAAACCTCTTTCAACATCGGAATTGGCATGCGACAGAGAAAAGCAATTTTTGATTATAATCGATAAATTTGAATACTTTTCTTTTCCATTCATCTTATCAACAAGACTGAAAACTTCTTTCCAGTACCCGTCAATTGGCTGTCTGTCATCATCAGTACGTTCATTAAAGCTTTTTACAATTAGATCAACTTCGTCATCTAATCTGTAAGCTTGGTATTCCAAAACTGTTTTGTCTATAATTTCATTAGACAAATTTAACGGTGCTAAACAAACACATAAGCTTTGAATGGCGCTATCATTCTGAGATGATCTGAGAGCCGGATGCAGCTGCTCCAGATCTTTCAAAAATGAATGATTTATAGGCAAAGATTGTTTCAGTAATTTGCAAAAATTTACTAAAAATGTCTGCATGCCCATTCGTGCTTTCTTTGCATCATTTTCCTCAATCTGTGACAGCGATTCTCATTACAAAATAATAATAAAAGCAACCCTTGCTCCAAGTTGAAATTTCCCCCAAAAGTGTTAATTCAAACAACTGGATTTGGATTAAACCAATATTCAATATTATTTCATCAATTGTTTCCTGAATTTATATTTAAAACAAGTTTAAGCAGCGATCCCCATAGCAAAATAATAATTAAAATATATTAAGTTTCATAAATAAATTTTTTCCCCAAAAGTGTAAACTTTAACAATGGTCAACTTTAATTACACCAATATTGTTTTGCCGATTGTTACCCGATTTTATAATTGGAAACATAGTCAGATAAAAGAAAAAACTATCTGCGCACATAATCCAAAACTGCAGACTCATAATAGTTCGTGATAACTAAATACATAATATGTATATAAACATGTGTATATGCATATGCGCACTCATGTGTGCAACGTGCTTGGGCTCAGAGCTCATTCTAAGTAGAAAAAAGGGCAGGGTGCAAAGGTTTTAAAAAAGGGCATCATTATTTTAAAAGGGCATTGTGTTTCTTTAAAAGGGCAGTACATATCCTAATTTGCAAAAATACCCTAAAAAATTGAATAAACCAATGCTTTATTGATTAATAATAATTAATTAGTAATCTTTATTAATAAATTCATTACTAGTCTTTATTAAAAATTTGATAAAATTAATTAAGTTGATAAAGCTAAGTAATGTAAAAGAATTACATTTTAAGTAACTTTGTTAATTAACTTATTAAAATAAATTATAAATAGTTAAGTTAATAAGAATATTTCTTTAAAAGATTTTTAAGGTTTTTTTCTTTTTATAACAAAAATAATCACCCAAACATACCTAACAGACAAGAAAATGCTTAATTAAGTATGCATTTTGCATAAAAAGCACATTTTAATAAACTATTTATTTGATCACCTTGTTAAAAATCATCAATAAAAGTTTAACTAAATTAAGAAACACTTAATAAAGTTAAGTTGTTCTAAACCTAAATTTTCTTTTTTATTAATTTTTTTCAGTTTTCAAGTTATTACATTTCTAAAAATAATTCATTCAATTTTTCATCATTCACTTGTCTTTGTAAGAATTAATCCAATAGTACAAACAATTAAAATATAGTTAATGCATGAAATTAGTAATAACACTTTTGTTCAAAATTACCATATAATGGTTTAAATGTCTATTCCAGTTATTCAATACATATTCCACTACAAATTCCAGTAATTTATTAATTTTTTTGAAAATAGACAACAAAAAAGAAATTTTCAGGATTATCTGCCGCCATTATAAGTGTTCTTTTGTTGATTTTAACAATCAGCTGGTCACCTATATAAGTGGCAGTATTGAAACAGCCTGAAAAGAGATAAGAACCTCAACCCCATCTTTCTCCCCCAGTCTAGCTCGGAAAGAAAACCACAGAAAAAAAAATAAAAAAAAATTCTGACAATAAATTTCTAACTTTTGTTCAAATTAAGATGTCTTTTTAAAATTGGACTCTGAATCAATTTTTGCATTTAAAAGTAATTCCCAAAATTTCAAACAAATTGGACCATTAATAAAAAAAATCGTAGATGAATGAATTTTTACACAGTTGATTTCCATCCCCTCTTTTCACCACAGAGATGGGCGTGTGTTAGCATAAAAGTTGTGTAAATTCCTCTCCACCAAATAAGAGAACAAATAAAAGGGATAACGAAGCTAAAAAAAAAAAAAAACTTCGCGGGCAAAAGAGGATGTCTAATTTTTAATCATCAGCGCAGCGGCCGGCTGACCCAGCCTAGAATGAGCTCTGCTTGGGTTATAGTGACTTAAAAAAGATTTATGTAACTATCCATTTAAAAAAACAAAAAACAACTTGGAATTACTGGAAAACTATCTGCAAGACCTTTGAATGTATCCGCGTCCGGCATGCGTCTACATTATCTGACTATGATTGGAAGAATTTTAAACGGCGTTTCTTCATTAAAGAAGGGGGGGGGGGAATAACTCCCAGCTAACTCAAATAGTTACGGATCAGCATTTGAGCCCTGTAAAGTTGTTTTTTTTTTTTTTAACCACCACGGTTTCAGCCAACGTCGCGTATGCGCGCGTTTCTGCTCTTACATTATCCCTATGGGAGCTGGACTTCTTCACGTGAGTGATATTTATATTCTTTGGACTCATTCCTAATAGCCTCAACCGATAAGAATAGCCAATCACTGGCCGCACTATCGGCGCCATCATTCCGAAAGAAAGATAAAAAAAAAAAAAATCAAAGAAAGAGAACTGTGGGAAAGCGAGAGGGGAAAAGGAAGAAAAGGCTGAAAATAGGAGGGGAAACTGTATTTAAAGAAAAAAATAGGAAAAAAGGAGCCAATTGAAAAAAAAAGGAAAAACAGGAAAAAAAGGAGCACTGCGGTCACTGCCTTTCCTCTTCAGTATAAAGCAAACCAAAATGCTTGGATGACAAGTGAATTTTTTGCAGAATGGCTGAAGAAAGTTAATAAGGACATGTGCAGAAAGAAGAAGAAAAGTCTTCTTTTTATCGACAATTGCAAGGTTCACGGGATTATCCCAGAAATGAAAGCCGTGAAAGTAGTTTTTCTCACACCCAACACTACTTCAAAACTGCAACCTCTTGATCAAGGCATAATCAGAAGCTTTAAAGCTGGTTACAGGAAGAAGGTTGTGAGGAGGATCGCCGATGCCATAGATAGACAAGAAGAAATTTCTCCATTAAACGTCCTTGACTGCATGAGGATGACTGACCGTATTTGGAGGCAGGTGACACAAAAAACAATCGTAAACTGTTTCAGAAAAGCTGGTTTTGCTAAAGATGAAGAAAATGAAATTGAATCGAACGAGGAAGAGGAAAGCAGTGCTGAACCAGAAAACGAAATGCAGTGTGAAGAATGGGGTAAAGTTTCAAAATCATTCAAGCTTCCCGAAAATTTAACGTTTGAAGACTTCACAGAATTAGATGCTGATGTTGAAGTCTGTGGATTGTGGACCAACGAGGAAATACTTTCTCAATCCATTTCTTCTCCGCTGTCTGATGATGAAGAGGATATTTTACAGCCTAATATAACTGCGTCCCAAGCTAAAGATGCTGTCCACTTACTACGGTGATTCATGGAATGCTCAGAAAACGTGGACAACAATGACTTTGCCGCTATTTTTCGAATAGAAAATATGGTAGATGAACAATTTCAAAAGAGATGTTGCCAGGTCACAATACCAGACTTTTTAAAGAAATCCCAATAATGTAAGTTCATTTCTGACTTTTGAAAATTAAAATTCTTATCGCTATATTCAGACTTATTGTGAACTATCACTACATATTTATATTTATTCTAGCCTATCATGATTCTAATTTTCAGAAAATTATTCCATATCTTGTGTTTTTATGTTTTGGGTATAACCTTGTTATCTCGAAAACTCGCTATCTTGAACTTTTATGAGCGTCCCTTCGACTTCAAGAGTATACTGTATTAATGTATGACAATATGCAACATATTAAAACTTAACTTAATTAGTAAACACTACTTTAAAGAAATCAATGTGACCACACTTAAATTTTTTCTGAAAAATGACATTAAAATTTTTTAAAAAATATCACAATAGATACTTAAAATCCTTCACTATGTTTGTAAAAGAGAAAGGTATATACAGGGTGGAAAAAATTAAACTGCAAGTGTTCAAGGGGTGCTGGAGAGAAAACTACCTGGAATATTTCAGTGAAACTTGGTATCTACATGTTTCAGAGCATGCGAAGGTCAATTATGCAATAAAAAAAATTTAAAAAAAATCGCAATTTTCACCCAATAGATGGTGCTATATCGTGTTTCAATGCTTATGGACGTCATATATGCAAATTTTAAGCCCATTGAACAGTGTAAAAACAAGACCACAGAGTAATGGTCAATCATGGACTCTGAATAAGAAAGAATGTGCATTGTTAGTAAAGATATTCTATCAGAATGGTAGCAATTATTCAGCTACTCTGAAAGAATACTGGCGTATGAAACGATTAAGAAGAGGTCCAATGAGTGTCAATGAGAATAAATAATGGTTTAATTGTTTTCCAAAGCGTCTTTATGAAATGTTTAATTTGTGATTTTAATTTATGTTAATTTTTGATCACATGTTACTGTAAAAAATTAATTACTGAAGCGAATTGTATGGAATTTTGATAAACTGTAAATGATGTTTTATATTGTTTATATGCCTCTTAGAATGTCACTATGCTCTGTCTATCAGCTTTGGAAGTTGTATATGCCACCGGTGAGCTTTGAAATACGGTACACTGCCATCTATCGGGTGAAACTGACGATTTTTTTTTTTTTTTTTTTTTGCATATTTGAGTTTGTTCTGAAACTTGTAGATACCAAATTTCACTGGAATATTCTTGGTAGTTTTCTCTCCAGCACCACTTGAATACTTGCAGTTTAATTATAGCCACCCTGTACATCTCTTTTGGCCGGATTTCAGATAAAAAGTACTTTAATCTTCCCGCAATTCAATTGGGAAAATCTTTGGTTCAGCCCAGAGCGCTGATAAGAAAATTAGCAGCACCGTTGCCATGTCAACGATTATGTAAGCAGTCCCTCCAGCATAGGCTATAATGGGGGTATGCAGCTAAGACTCAGCTCACGAAGATATTCAAACGTCGAGCAGCACTTGTGAATTCGACTCACTGATTGGCTCGAGAAGTGAGGGAGGGGGTAAGGAGAATATGATCGGCAAACTCTCGACTTTATCTTGCTGAATTTATCAAGAAGGTAAGCCTGAATAGACGCTTATGAATGGACAATTACCCATCAAAGCAGTATTGTTTTTAAGGAAGCAAGAACTGGCATTTAGAGGACATGGCGAGCGAGAAAATTCTTTAAACATGGGAAATTTTAAAGAGCTTTAAAAATTATTGATATCTGAATTAAATCAATGCCTTTTTATGGGGGCATCACTGACCGATTCGCATGTTTAAAAGAAAGAAGGATTGATTTGATTTATAAAAAATATGTAAGTTTTCTTTTTTTTTTTCTTTTCTTCTTAAGTTATCGTTACAAAAGAAAATCCTAAGGAAACTTCGAATCAGACACGGATTAATGCAATTTTGAGGATAAGAGCGGCTGGTTGAAATTTATGTCCATTTTATGGAAGTAAAATAGGATCTCTTAAATTTTTTATGTAATTTCTTTTTTTTTTCTTTCCTCAGTGAGGGCTTAATCCGCCAGCTTTTGAATTCAACAACAAAGATTTTCCATTCCTGTCCGGAGGAAGGGGGGGCTCATATGCTTCCGGCTGCGCTAACAGTTTTGACCACGGGCCGCCACTGCAAAGAAGTTTGTGGTGAGGCTGCTGATGTTGATCCAGAAACTGTGAATGACTGGGAAGAAAAATTCCTAAAATTAATTGAAGATTACGATTTGAAAGACATTGCAAATGGTGATGAAACGGGCTTATTCTTCTGAGCTTTACCAGGTAAAACTTTGTGCTTGAAAAACGAAAGCTGTGTAGGTGGAAAGAAATCTAAAGAACGCCTAACGGTATTTGTTTGTGCATTTATGTCCGGAGAAAAAGAAAAACCGTTGGTCATCGGAAAAGCAGCCAAACCTCCCTGTTTTAAAAATCTTGCACTGAAAATTCTCCCAATTGAGTGGAGGTCGAACAGAAAAGCTTGGATGACCGCAAAAATTATAGAAGAGTGGTTAGTTGGTTTCAATTCTAGAATGAAAAATCAGAAAAGGAATGTTCTATTATTTCTAGATAATGCAACCTATCATCCACATATAGAACTTTCAAATGAAAAACTGGCCTGGTTTCCAGCGAACAACACTACTAGTGTTATCCAGCCTACAAATCAAGGCATAATTCACAACATAAAGAGAAACTACAGAAGCCAAATGATGCAATCGTTATTAGCGAACATGAAAAGTGCATCCAGTCCTTCACAGTTAATTAAATCTATAAATGTTCTCGATGCTGTATTGTGCTAGGAAAAGCATGGCAAAAAGTCACTAGTGAAACAGCATGGTAACATGGCAAAAAGTCACTATGCTCTGTTTTGTGAAAGCAAATTTTCCAGGGGAAAGAAGAGTCAATGAAAATTCATGCAATTCAGAAATTGAAGCTTTACAAACAATGCCAGAAGAAAGTGAAATTAAACTGAATGCCTTAGATTTTGTGACAATAGATGACAAATTAGCCACAGGAACACCATTTGGTGAAGTTGAAAAACTTCTTTTAAACGATACAATTAATAATAATAACAGCAGTGAGGAAGAAGAGCAAGTTACCGAATCTTGCAATACACTCGTATCCCGAAGCAATGCGTCGCATAAGGAACTTGCATGAATTTTCTGCCTTCAAAGGCTAAGCGGAACTGCCAAATATTGTACATAATGCAAGAATCACTGTAGAAAATCGCATTGCGAGTGCACCGTTACTGCAAAAAACAATTTTGGATTATTTCAAAAAATAATTAAAATTAGATTTTTTTCCTTTTTCTGAAATTATGCGTATAGTAATTTTTTGTTCAGTTAATTAAAAGCTATCTTCTTTACGAGGATTTTTCTCTTTTAAAAGGTAAGCGTAATTTGATCGATCTCTGTCTCTATTCTTTTAATTAATTAATTTAAAAGTGGGTCCCTCTACAAAACGGAAACCTGTCCAGGACGGAAAATTTTGTTGGTCCCTTCGCATTCCGTTTTATACAGGTTTCACTGTAGGGGAGAGGAGGGAGGATTGGGACATTTTTTCATAGATATTTTTTTATTCATTCTCCTTTATGTATTTGTAGATGCAAATGATTAGATAATAAACTTACATGTTTTAGCTTATTTTTAAAAAATACACTGCATTTAAATTTTGAATAATTTTATTACTTTTAACTAATTACAAATTACAAGAATTATGTCCCATTCCTCCCTCATGGGTGGGAGGAGGGGGACACATTTGAAAATTTTTAAAAAATCAGCGAATATCATAATGAGAAAGGTCGACATTAAACGAAAAGCAAGACGGCTGTACTGGTCCCACCAACTAATTGTGAGGCAGAAATTTCATGATATCATTTTTTCTATCATACTATGGCCGTCCTGTTGAGGAAAATTAAAATTCCCTTTCATGTCTTTCCTCAAAAATTTAGCATTGTAGGTTTCAGTGTCATTGTCAATACTCTCCATCCTTGCAACGTAGTAAACAAACGATCGTTTGGTGAGGAATTTGACAAGCACAAAATCATTTTCCCCTATATTTGGTTTGTCTTCCATCCAGTCAACCTCTTGTGCTATTTCCATCATCATGCACATGATCAGATGCATAGCCAGGAAAATTTTTCGGGAGGGGGGGGGGAAAGATGAACTTATATGTGTATAAATAGACAGAATTTCATCACTAATCCAAAAATTTCGGGGAAGGGGGGATATATATCTCGATATTCCCCCCTTTGGCTATGCCCCTGCACATGTTAATCAAATATTTCATCATTGAAAGTGTCATGTAATGAAATTAATGACTCATTGCTATCACTGGATTCATGTTTGAACTGCATTTCTTTTTTCATTTTTAGTATTTTAAGATTTGCAGGTTTTAGTTTGCGCTTTTTGTTTTCTAGTCTGGCAGATTCTGCTTCTTCAATTTTCTTCTTCTCAGGTGTATCTGTTAATATGTTCGTCCTTTTTTCTTTCTTTTATTTTTCAGGATTGAATGTCAGATATATTAAATTACATTGCTATTAAACAATTGTACGCTGTGTTTCTGACTTTAAAAATATAGTGCATGAAGCAGAGATTACTTTAATTCCGACACTGTGGCCTTTGTATTCAGCATTGCATTTATACAATGAAATTAAGTTTTTTATTTTGTCACAATTTTAGATGTCCCACTCCTCCCACTGTTCCATTCCTCCCTCCTCTCCCCTAATATCTAATTTTATGTCTTCTTCTGGAAAACCAACATATGCAAATACAAGCTGATTAAACAGAAGGATAAGTCATTAAATAACTTACAAATTCAAATGACTTTTGTGATATAACTTTGAAAATTTCAAAAAGAAGCATCATTTTTTATTCACTCAATTCATTACTGGAATCTTGTTTACTGTAGAAATTAAATTTTTACTCTATAGTGAAAGTCATTATGGAGGTTTCCATAAATTATCTAATGCACAAGGGAGAGAGGTTTAACTAAACGTGACAGTAGTAGGGGAGTCAACAATGCTGTTATGTCACAATCGTGTTAAAATGCAAATAATGCATGTTTAATTGCAAAATTTTTGCACCACTTGTTACAGTTTGTATATTGGTAAAAACATTTCCACAGTTTTAGCTGATTTTTGTTCATAACAAAACACCAAAACAATCTGACCTGAATCTAAAACTCCATAATAATTTTGGCTGGCACAGCATCCTAGAAAGCAAAGCAAATTAACCAAGACAAGAGTGCTGACTACTGCTGATATCCTTTAACATTGTTAAAGCTAGAGTGCTGGCTTCTGTATAGTGATTTCAAGGAAGACCTACATTATAAATGCATTTTGTGAGTTCAAGTTGAGTAAGGTTTTTATCAAATTATAATTAAGGTTGTTACGTTATGAGAGGGGTCAACATTTACCAAAAAAAGTGTAACATAATTTATGGAAGCCCCCAAGTTGCATTACAGAAGTGATATTAATTTGTGACTTACTCTCATAATTTAATCTGCCTGTGTGTGTTAGGTTTATACTTTACTCCTGAAGTGCAAGAGACCTTTGAAGCATACTTGGGGATATTTTTACCCATAATAAATTATTTTAAACAAGTTTTATGAGTTTTTCTTAAATCATGCAAATTCAAAAGAGTTAATATATATATCTATATCCAGCATCGTTGCACGCATACAATAAATACACAGATATATAAATTTTTAAGGGAGACACTACTTGAAAGGGACCCCCCCCCAAAAAAAAAAGAAGAAACAAAGAGGAAATGCATATTAACCAGTTTTCCTTTACATATCCTAAACCTATATTCTTTTGCTCCTCCCTTAATTTACAACTTCATACAAATTAACCATAATTATTATCCCTACTTATCATAAAAGAAAATGCCTGATGGCAGGCATTATGGACAAATGGTTACACAGAGATATACTAGATTTGGTACAAAGAAAGTTTCAAACATGAAGTAATGCACCTTAAAGCAATTAAAAAAAAATTCAGATTAGAAACTTTTTTATTTCCAAAATTATCTCATTTTTTTCTAACCTAATGCATTATAACGGTGGTAATTATGCATGCAACAAAACGACATTTGTATCATTGGATACGGGAAAATTTTTCTTTTAAAAACAGTATTTTTTCTGAATATGTAAAAGAATTTTCAGATTTTAATGAATTTTTTACCAAAAGATCACTTTTAATAAAATAATTTTAAAACTGTTGCATCAGGAATTATGTATGTCACAACTTTCTGATATTTTGACAAATGATGATACATTAATTTCCCCCTTTTTTAAAAGAAAAACGAAAAAATTGTATAAATTGGGTGATCTTTTTCAAATTTTAATGTAATGTTTAGAATTGTGTGCGATAGCAGATGTGTGAATAGTTTGACGCAATTACAGAAGAGTTAATTATGATAGTTTTTATGATAAGTTGTCACAGAAAACATTGAATAACTTTCAGAAAAATTCTGTTTTTTTCAACTAAGGATTATCCAGCAGTATTTTTGATAGTTTTTAATTAGGGCACAAGATTTTCAATACACAATTTAATGTCCTATTTGCAATATTTGAGCGATTCTAAATAGCTTCTTGAGATTACAGTTCGATGTTTTTCACAAGAGTGAACCAATAGGTACTGCTGTATGTTGGATACATGGATTTTTAAACTGGTACCAATTGGATATTTCCCACCACAGCAAGATGAAATATTTTGCTAGTGTTAAATGAGCCAATCGAACAAGTATGCATACTTATATATTGAGAGCTGTTTTCATGGCAACCATAATGAGAAATGATTATTGTTTATGATAATGTGTAAATTAAAAAAAAAAAAAAAATTGAGCATTAAAGTGGGAGAAACGAAGACAGGTAGTATTAATATAAGTGATAGGCAGCATTAGTAGATTTGTCAGGATAATATGGATTAAAGCACAATATATCCTTTAATAAATATAAATGAAATTAAAAGTGTTCTAGTCATAATTTTCCAACGGTCGTCTTACAACTAACTAATTAATCCTACATTACATTACTACATCCCGCGGCAGTTTCAACAGAAGAGACTATCTGAACATTTTTTTTTTTTTTTAAGATTCCGTTTTGTAATAGGTAGTTATGATCATATTTTGAGGAAAATATTCGCTTCTTACCATGCAAAGAGTGGGTATGCAGCTAGTAAACTAATAAAAGAAAAGTGAATTGTTTTCACAATTCTTAAGCGATTTTTATCTAGCTATTACACTACTTCCTTATTTTATATTTTATCATAATAAATTATAAGATCTTTCTTGTAAATGGATGAAAGTAATGAAATAAGAATTGCTTAACATCTGAAAGCTGATAATGATTGGTTTATCTATTTATTCCACTAGATTTATGAATATATGTCAAACAAACTTTATCCTTACTTCATGTATTTCTTGAAAAAAGGTACAAAGAATATTCAGCTATCCTGAAAAGAGAGAGAGAGTGTTAAATTAAGCCAAGAGAGGGAAAATATATAATTAATAATTTTTCCTAACTGTCATAGAAACAAGACTTGTGGTTGAGTACCCTTAGTATCATGCGAGGGGGTGGGGGAAAGAATATAAATAAAATTTGAGGGAATAAGGTCAATTATAGTAGTGTGTAGTTTAAATTTTACATGACTATCAGCATTTAATATGAAAACTTTTCTTTCCTTAAAAATATGTATCTCTGTGTACCTTCAGGTATCTTCTTTGTATTTTTTTTTACTTGAGTGTATGGATAAAAATGTTTGTGATGTTATTTTAAGAAATAAATGGCACAATTTTTATAATTTTAGTTGATTTTTATTGCAGTAATCTACACAGACTCATAAAAACAGCTTTTGATTCCTAAAATTATTTACAGTGTTCACAAATAAATTGCAAAAAGCTCACAGTAAAGTAACTAATAACGAAAGCAAATCTAATTTGATCACAGCTCTAAAACATGGCAAATGCACACAGCATTTTATAACAAGAGTTCTCAACCACAAAACTACAAAACAAAAATAATAACAAGAAGCAAATACATAAAAAAAAGATTAAACAATTCACAAAGGTTTAGCCATTAAAGAATGATTAACAAGTAGTGCATCACAAGGATTACTTCCCAAGTGCAGCAAAAGGTGAGAGTTTAATTTTTCTTTACGATCAAAACCAATTCCGCAATGATTGCACACAAATGGATGTTTACCCGTATGGATATTCATGTGAGCATTTAGTTTCCCCTTTAAATCAAAAGCTTTGCCACAATGATTACAAACAAAAGGATGTTCACCAGTGTGCATACGAATATGAGCAGTTAATTTGTCTTTTCTCGCAAATGCTTTTCCACAGTGCTTACATACAAAAGGTCGCTCACCAGTGTGGATTCGCACATGAACAGTCAACTTGTCATTCCTAGCAAAAGCTTTACCACAATGTTTGCACACATACGGACGTTCACCAGTATGTATACGAATATGTGTTGTCAACTTATCATTTTGGGCAAATCCTTTGCCACAATGCTTACAGACAAAAGGTCTTTCTCCAGTATGGATGCGAATATGATTAACAAGTTTATCTCTCCAGGCAAATCCTTTACCACAGTGTGGGCAGTGATAGGGGTGTTGTCCAGTATGTATACACATATGTGCACCTAATTTTTCTTTACGGGCAAATCCTTTGCTACAGTGAGGACAGACAAACGGTCGCTCACCAGTATGAATTCGAATGTGAACAGTAAGCTTGTCTTTCCGAGTAAAACTTTTCCCACAATGTGTGCACATATGAGGACGTTCACCAGTATGCATTTTTATATGGTCACTAAGCTTATCTTTGCGAGCAAATGTTTTGTCACAGTAAGTACACATGAAGGGACGTTCTACACACTGAGCATACAACTCATGAGGTTTTAAAGTTAAGTAATATTTTCTGCAGTGCTCACAAATATTACAAGGTTTAGTAGGAGGGGGTGGAGGAGGAGGGGGAGGGGGAGGAGGATTAGAAGGAGGTGGTGCATTCATATTAAGAGGAGGTTCCATTTAAAAAATTATTTTGATCTTTGAATAAATTGCATAGATAATTTCATTAATTTTTTTTTGCTTCATTTAATTTACATAATAAATCCAAATGAAATAAACTAAAGCAAAATGCATTTTAATTCCTTTTTAAAGTTGCATATAGACCAATTAATATCCCCAAATTTTTTGAGATGAATAAAATGAAAGCACAAACATTGTTTTACAGTTACTCTTTCTACATTAATTGTTACAAAAGTCATTTAATGTGAAAATATTCAAGTATATGTTTGATTAGAACTTTAGGTGAAATAAAAATTACTAAGTAACAAAACTTTACAGTAAACATCTTTTGCACTTTAATTTCAATTCACACTAACCTTTCCTCCTTACAGACTTATTTTTGAAGTTTATAAATCTACAGTTTTAGACTATATTTAACACATCACTATGCAGCCATATCCTTGAGAAATTAATTTTGGTAAATCAAAGAATCCACTTGTAAGTACCTAGAAAGGGAAAGAGAGAAAAAAAATACTCATTAGTTCATGCTTTTAGGCTGTAACAATTTTTATTTTCATACAGTGAAACCTGTGTATGATGATACTGTCTATAGTGATAAACCTGCCAATATTTTCTTTGGTCCCAACGAAATTACTTTTTACTTAACCTATTTTGAACCTGTCTACAGAGATGTGCACTTCCCACATGCACCTGTCTATAATGATTATTTTAACCCTTACAAAAAAGTTAAATATATATATGCATATATTAATTTTTTATTTTGGAGAGGGGGCACACTATTTATTGTCTAAAATGTGTGATAACAAAAATCATCATGGGAGTGGAAATTTTTTTTAAACACTTTCAGTCACACAATGGCTTAATCTGCATAGTTTTCGATATGCTAAAACCTTTAATCTGTGGTAATGTGACATAAAACACTGGTGTTTGAAGAAAAGCTACTTTATACAAAATTTACACCTTATCGAATGATGAAAGACTGCAATATAGCAAACTCAAATTCAAAAGAAAGTAAATTACGGCACTGCATATAAGCATTGAACTTTAGATTCATCACTCAAACTTTTAAAAGTCTATGTACCTTGCACAATTGATAATTCAGTCATACATGTGACGTTCTATCTATGAGGTATTATTTTGTTTGCAAAATATGTGCGTTTCACATTTATTTTGATTATTAGAAAACACCTTCAATGTTCAAATAATGTGCAAAAGCTCAATTTGTCTACAACGATATACTGCCTATAAAAATATATACAGGAGTTGATGCAAATGAAAATTGGGTCCGTTTTGCAGCCCCTTCACAAAACTACAGATGGTTAAAACAGCCCCCTTCACAAAAATACATTCGATTAAAACTCCCTTTCATTGACATTTTACCCTATATTTTAATCTGTTTTACCAATTATTTTAACAAACAAGTGACTTTTATTAAAAATGGATGTGAAAACTCTCTAAAATAAGTCTTGAAATTAAAAAAGTAAGCAATTTTCACAAAAATGGGACTCTGGAAAATATTCCTGGATTGAGTCTCTTATTGCCATTAATTTTAATTTGGAAGTCTAGAAAAATTATTAATCTATTATCACACGTATTCTTTATTAATTCTAGGACTGAATGGTAAGCTATTGATAAACTGTCAGAATCACTATAATTATTGTATGTAGCTATTTTAATCATGCCATCTATATACCTACATATTATAAGAGATTGATTATTGTAATTTTTTTCATAGTGATATAAATTATATACAGTAGAGCCAGAAATCCATACAGCTTGGGACCATGGCTTGTGCAGATTTTGGGCCATAAAAGAGATAAATCATTACATTTCTGATATATATATATATATATATATAAAAGAAAAAAAAAAGAATACACAACTACAATGAAATAAAAGCAAAGCAAATGGTTTCAAAATTTCCTTTTTACTTCCTTGTACGGAGTATAAAGAAGTCATGTGATCCCGAAAAATTTGGGGGGCCAAATTTCAAAGGGGAAAAAAAAAAAAAAAAAAAAAAAAAAAAAACCTATTTTGACTACCTCTAAATTTACTTTTAAGAATTTTTTCGATGCATCTCATCGTAAGCTATCATGCACGATCATATAAAGGCATCTGCAACTCATTTTGACCAGTGGCGAGTTTATTTTGGCCAGTTTTTCCATGCTGTCTGTTCGAAGCTCCTTTGGTTGCCAGATATGGATATCCGGCACTAAATGTGTGTTTAGATATTCAGTGTGTTTTCATTTTTTTATATAATGACATCAGAACAATAAATTGTAAACATGTTTAGCACATCATTTAAGTATTTTTTAATAATTGACTTATAATTTACAAAAACTAAATATCTTTACATATATGTGCATAAAAAACGTTTCTTAAAATGCAAACAGTTAAAATATTCTTTTTATGTAAACAGTGCTGGCAGAAGGAAATAAATTTAACCATGGCACATTTATTAAAACACCTGTAACTGTAGAGATTATTTTCACAAAGAAATGCATACTTTTTTTTATTTATTTAAGACTAAGATATCTATTACTTTTTTTTTTTAATTTAAGAATAAGATAACTATTTTTATAAGATATGAGTTATTTTTTTCGGAACATGGGTTCAATGCTTTTTTTTTCTGCTATATTCATTTAATATTAATTTACATTAAGTGATTTTTAGTTTTATTTTAAGTTAAATTACTTTTAGAGATTGATAAATAAAAAGTAAATCCCTTTTAAATATTTATAAAACAGGATTCTTCAGGTTATGCATTAAATTTCTTTAATAAGAAAAAACTACAAGTTAAAAAACAAAAATAGATCTGTTTAATTGTTTAACTTCTAAAATATATGAGCATTCTTTCACAGTACTAAAACTTATATGGCACAAAAAGGGAGGAAGGGCAAACTTAAAAAAATCTCCCTGCCGCTATAAATAAATTTTGAAGACAGAATAATCAGAGTTTTTTGTTCATTATCCGATTTCTGGAGCAAAAAAAAAAAATATATTAAACACTCTATGGGGAGGGAGTGTAAAATTTCATTATTACATCATTTTTGGTATTAAAATGAGAGAAACTGCATATAATGAATGCACATATTTTTCAAATGATACTACACAGTTCTTGTCATTAAACTTCCCCTATAAACAGCAGTCTACAGCTGAAAAGGATAAGATCACCTCCAAATTTGCACGTGGACACTACATGAGATGCGTTTTTTTTTTTTTTTTTTTTTTTTAAGTTCAGAAAATGTTTGCTAAGCAGCACTTTACAGCATGAAATCAGCTTTAAATATGAGCCTAACTAGTAATAAATGTGCTCAAAAACTACTGAACAAATGTTGAAATTGTGTGTTTATTTTGAATGATCCATTTCCAGTGTTAAATTTGCTGTTTTTTCATGTTTAACAGCAACTTGAACATTTTTAACCTTAACTTTCTAATCAAAATTTCCTAAGCACTTTTCATGTATAGTCTATAAAACGAATTTGGTTACTATCTGTTCATCTGTTTTAGTGGTAAAACCCTATTCAGGGGAAGTTCAATCATTACTATCTTGTACATTACATTATATTTTCAAATTTATCATTGCCACTAAATATTATTAATATAATTTTGAGTCTATTTTTTCATTTTTAGTGAAAAAAGTAGCATTAAATTGCAGATGAATTAATACTTTGCTGCATGGTGAAAATAAATTAATTATAGTATATACTTTCCAATTTAATGTTTACATGAGAGATACTGAGCATGAAAATATATATATAAATTTTTAAGAAATCAGAATGTAACACAATAAGACGCACACACACACACACAAAAAAAAAAAAAAAAAAAAAAAAAAACCTTCAGAAAAAACTGTTTTCTCCCAAAAATTGCATGGAGGTTTTTAAGCATTCTTATTTCTACTCATGAATAGAGCACTTATTATGTTTCATGTTTTGCATGATAAACAAAAGTTTTTTCAGCATTATGTGGAGCCAAACGATTTCTATTATCTGTATAAATTCTTTTTGCTGAACTAAATAAACGTTCAGAATTTACCGAGCTTGGTGGAGCTGATAGGTATCATGTAAACATTTTAAAACAAGTGGCTTCATTCGTGGAAATAGTGCCTACCCAGGTTATTTTCAGCCCCACCCACTAATTCAATCTTGAATAGAGACCTGATATTGCAAATCAATTTGATTGCATGATAAGACATCAATCAAAAAATATATCTGTCTTATGTATCACTTTATCAAGAATGTTCAAGCATAATTTTTCATCCTGTCCCATGCATATTATAGATAGAACTTTAGTAGTACAGTAGAAGACCCAAAATCCGCCGATCCGAAATCCACAAGGCTCTAAAATCCGCACTGTCTGTTCAATGTAAACAATGAAATCTGCCCTGCCAGCTGCAAGTTCAGAAAACTACAGTATAACCACAAAGTAAAACTAAATAAGCTATTCCCACTTGAAAAAAATTTTTTAGGAGTCTGTGAGCTCTAATCTTAACATTGATAACTTTCAAATGACTGACAGTGACATAATTGACACTGAATTATGATCACATGATACAGACTCTGACACAGTAAACAAGTGAGGATGATCAAAAATTTGATAAATTAACATTTAATGAAGGTTAGGCTGTGAGAAAGAAATATCTCAGATTTGTAGAGCAGCAAAGCTGTGTTACCAACAGAAAATAATGAAAAAAAAATAAATAAAAACTATAATTAGAACATCCCAAAGTCCTAAACTATTGAATATACATGTTTAAATACGTAAGTTGTACTATAATCTCATAATTTTGTATATTGCATTAATCCTCTGTATTTTTATATCATTATTCTAATTATAAGTAACATGATTTGTTTCCCTTGATCTCTATTGTATATTTTTTTCTATTATTATTATTTTTTTGGGGGGGGGGGGGGAATAGAATAAATTTCCTATTATGACCCAAAATCCACAAAATTCTAAAATCTGCACAAGGTCTGGAACCAAGCTGTGCGGATTTTGGGTCTTCTACTGTATATAGCCAGATAAACGGCAGAGAAGCCGGATATCTGACGGTATTTCGGATATTGAAAAATCAATTACATCCCTAGTTATAAGTTTTAAAAATCAGGCCTTATTATCGCATGGGCAAATCGGGACTTTGCCCAAGGCACTGGGCTAGAAGCCCCCCCCCCCCCCAACTTCAAATATTGTTCTGAAATATTCTTTTTTATATCAAAATTGTATGAAAAATATAACAAATTTCATAGATGGGGTTCTCTAAATTCATCAATGCCCGGGGCCCCTGTTGGTCATAATCGGGCCCTGTTAAAAATAATTTGTTAAAACACAAAACCTCTATTTTAGAAACAAATTAAAAATGCAGCCTATAATTTAAGTTTAATTAATAAATTTTAATAATGATAAAACATTAAGGTACCTATTAGATTGATATAAAAACTTACTGTTGATACTTATAAGATTCTTAAAAAAAAAAAAAAAAAAAAAAAAGTTTGGTTTAAAACCATGCCAACCCTGCTTAACACTACTTACTTATGTAGTTTAATCTTAAAAAATTTCTCATTTAGTTATTTGTTACATATTAAAATTCTTTGTCTCCCTTTATGCATTTTCCACAACTAAATAGCATCAGTGAAAGTAAAAGAACAAATAACATTCCAGTTTTTTTCTGAAATTTCAGGCCCTTCCTCCGATATGTGGCCCTACCATGGCCAAGTGGATAAGCCATTCAAAATGGTAGATGGCTGAAAAGTGAAGGTCCCAGGTTCGGGCCCCATCGATCGGTTGTCGATCTAACGGAGTTTTGGTCAGTTTACTCTGTAACAGTGATCCTCTGATATGTGGTACGACATAATGCTTTTATAATTGTTTATACCTCAATTTAAATAATAAATATAAGCCAAATTTTATTAAAATTACAGAGTGTGAAAAAAGCTTGTAGAGGCATTAAAAATATCTCTGGTTGTTTTAAATGTTTTAATTCCTGTACCCCAATATGAACATTAATAATAAATTAAAAAATAGGTACATTAGTGAAAAGTGCAATAGTCTGTAAAAGAACCATTCCACTAAAATTGAATTTTGTGAATATTTTTGATTTTGGGAGCCATTTCCATTTTTTCCCCTTTTAATTTGCAGGCAGACATGGCTTGGTTGGGTTGACATCAAAAACCTATACATGTTATTTTTATTAGTCATTAGTCACATTTTATTTCAAGTATCAAATTACAAAATTACTTAAATTAAAATTACACACCACCACTCCAATTATTTGTCATGCTTAGATTAAATATTGAAAATGGTATATAAATATGTATTTGAAACTACTTTTTATATATATTTTCTTCCTTAGATCAGCTTGTTTGAAATTTATGAATATAAATAATTAGTTGAATACCTTTATGCCATGATTTTTTATTTATTTATTATTATTTTTTTTAAGGGGAGCTTTGCTAAAGCTGAGTCAGTATTCAATTACTTAATCATAAGTTGCCTAAACATTATTGATGAGTCTAAATATTTCTTTTTCTGTATAAATATAATCCGTTACTAATACTATTCTGTATCATATTACAATATAAATATTCTCTGGTAAGTAGTAAATTAATTAAAATTTGCAATCAAAATAACGACTGGTTATTATCAATACACTCAACATTTTCTAATACTTTTTATTTTATTATCTTAAATTCATTTATTCAGGGCCAGACAAAAACATTTTTGTGCCCAGGGCACTTTTAAAACTTTGTGCCCCTACATATAGCTGGCTCAATTTTTGTGCCTCTATACATAGCTCTATACTCAATTTTTTGGCCTGCTTCTGCATGTGTGCCCAGGGCACGGGCCCAAATGCCTGTGCGATAATCAGGGCGTGCATTTATTCAGAACAAGCACAGTAAATTTATGACACTTAATTTTTCGATATATTTGCATAGTTACAGTAGTTGCTTATTATTATTATTTTGTATTTTAAACAGTTTGTTGAAACAAAATTATGCTTGGAAATTTTGAACAAAATATGTAGTTTGTACAGCCTAAAATTGTCCGAAAGTCTACAGAAGTGCTAAAGTAAAAAAATGAGGAAATTTGTAATATGCAATTTTATTGCAAAAAATAGTTTAACACTACTTTAGGACAGATTTTTAGGTTTTTGACACTTATTGTCAAAAACTATGTCAAAAAGGAGCTTTTAACATGACAGTTAAAACCACAGTTTAAATTAAATGTCTAATTTCTTAAAATTTACCTCCCCCACTGGCGTGAGTGTCCTCAGAACGGTGGTAACTTTTATTAGAGTGGAAAAAACAATAGTTGACGGGCTGATATTGGTGTTCGTTTTATTGAGCTGCTAAAATTTTATCTTAAAAGATGAAGAAAATATTTGTGCAGTAAAACTATCAGCGAATATGTAATTTTCTCTTTACTCATTTAGGGGACGACAGCAGTCCCATCAACTACCCCCTAGCTATGGCCCTGGAAAGGCCTGTAGACAAAGTAATCAATTACCCCTATTTATTTAGGTGCCCAAAAGGTCAGTATGTCTAGAAACAGATCAATCATCTCCAAATAGGTTTCCTGAGTATGTATTAGCCCGCATAATTTAGTAAACAAAGATGCTGACTTTGTGACACAGGAATATTTTCATATATTAGTAAGGATTGTTTGAAAGCTTTTTCTGGCTGATAAAAAGGAAAATACCCACCATAATAAAACTTTTTTGGTTAATAGCAATTATCATCCTAATGCAACGTGTGCTGGAAACTCAAGATTTACTTTTCATTTTTTTATTGAAATATTTAAATTGTATTAACAGCTGACAACTTGATTATCAACACAGGCTACTTTGAAAATACAAATCATGTAATGATTTAATGGGAAGATTAGTAATCACATGCTTTTTATAACCGAGGCACGAGACAAGCAGCCCAGTGGCCGAATTTTGTCTCTGCCACTGGCTTGTTTTCTGCAGCACAATATATATATTTATGCCCATTTATGTGTGCATATACACACAAAGATAGGGTGCATTTTAACATCGTTAATTGAAAATTACAATTGCATGAAAGTGGTCTTGAGTACATTTTTCAACTCATTTTGATCTCTGTTGAAGATAATTTGTCAGCAGAGGTTCGTTTTGTTTCTGTGACAATGTTGCCCTGTTTTTGCCACAGGGACAAGCAGAGCTGCTTTTTAAGTGTTCAAGCATAAAATGCAAGTTGCAACTAGGATATATTTTAAGGTAAAAGGCACAAATATACAAGTCTTTAGTGTTAATGCTAAGGGAGCATCTTCTCCAAATCCTCTACTGGAAATCTTGGGTGGACAGTAATTATAGGCATTACTAAGGGCAAGAAAAAAAAAAAAAAAAAAAAAAAAACACCTATTTTAAAATACATTTTACAACAGGAAATATTTTGTCCTCCCCCTCAATTTATGCCAATAAGAGTAATCATCTTTTGCTGCTTGACACATTAATTTAGTGAACTCCCACAGGAAAACATAGCCACACGGATATAGTAGTTAGCAGTACAGTAACTATTTATATTACCAAGCATTTTATTTCTTTATATATGAGTTTTATTTAATACAGTAGTGTAAGGCTTGCTTTAAAAGCCATACACTACTGTAAATATGTAACTGTACTGTAATTTATATTACCAAGCATTCTATTTCTTTAGACACGAGTTAAATTGCTTAAAATTAACATTACAGTAGTGTGAGGCTTGCTTTAGACTCTAGAATTTCTATTAGACTCTGAAATTTCTATTGGATTGATATCCATTAGCTTCCAGACGAGGTTTGCATATATGTGTTAAAACCCACTTTAATAATCAATTGGAATTTAATAAAAATCATACGTTTTGCAAGTTCCATGATTTTCCATCATCAGGTAAGCAACAAAATATGATTTATTTATTTTTAAAGCAACCTCTCTGTGAGTTGGCATGTTACCTGCCATAAGTTTTGTACAGGAGACTAATGAGTAGTTAATAACTAAACTACAGCTGCTAATATTTTTTTAAAAAAAATATTTATATTAAGGAATCTTTCTTTTTTATTTTATCTATTTATTTATTTATTTATTTATTTTTTTTGGGGGGGGGGGCTTGTCAACATTTTTTTGAACAAAATGTACACAAATTTTGAATTTTTAGCTTAAATATCACACATTTTGACACAAAGTTATGACTATAACACGCCCCCCCCCCCTCCTGAAGGAAATCTGCAAACACCACTTTACACAATACTACTTTAATTTTCATTTACTAAGTTATTTAAGGATAACATCTTGACAATAAATATTTCATTTTAATTGTGAAATTAAGTATGAACAATCACAAAAGAGTAAAAATAAGAAGCAACATTTTAGAATAATAATAATGGATATAGGTATCTTAGGAGGAAACTATGAATAATAAATTATATACGTATCATCATTTTCTCAGTGGATCAATCTTATTTAAATACTAAGATTAAATTGATTATAGTGATGTTGTATGTAATGTAAAACACATTAATGCGAAAACGAAATTAATTTTTCTGCAATGGTTTCTCTGAATCAACCAGCCTCCCAATCCCAATAACGACCCACCAAACCCTTTCACCATTACATTCATGTATTCAAACAATAAAATTCCCCTAAATAGTTGGGGAAAAAAAAAAAAAAACATACTTAAGATGTTTTAAGAAACGATTACCTTAGTGAGAAAATCTGTAATACATGAATTCAAAGGAAACAGCTGTAAAGTGCTTCTTATTCAATTTAAGAGAAAGTATTAAAAAAATGTAAGCAGTGTGTACAATAATTACTCCTAAATTTTAAGGTTTTAATTCTGATGATGTTTTTGAAAAACTTAGCCCATTTTTCCATACATTGCTTTTCAATGAAAAGAATGTCTAGTTAAAAGTAGAAATGGAGACAATAAAACATGCTTGTAAGCGTCAGTAACATTATTTTTATTAGTGGACAAACGAATTTTAAAAATTAAAATAGCTGTATTTAATAGTTTAAATGACTAGCAAACATATAAATTTATGCGATAACAGGAGTTTTAACAATATACGTTTAACACAATCTGCATTACTTTTTTTTTTTTTTTTGCAGTTATCGATAACGAAACTGAAACGCTCACGCATGTTAAGATGTTTCTATCACTTAGGGGGTGGGGCGTAGGCTGCAGTTGGAAAGCCAGTTTACGGCTTTTTGTACCTCTACATTATCAGATAATGACAGATGCTGCGCTCATTTAAACACTTTCCACACATTTTAAAGTTAAAATGAATATGAATTATTAGTTGGAGGAACAAACCTTTAATCATTATAAGTCAATTTTATAAAAATTTAAATGAGAAAATAAGAGTCATGAGATATAATACCAGATATGCATTTTACGATTAACACAAAAAAGAACTATTCTTAATTTTCAGAGTTAAAGAAACGCATTGTTTAGGCCTCAAGCCTCCAAACTAATAATTAAATACACAGCCAGACAAAGCGGAGTGCTTCAAAAGATGGCGCTGCCTAAAGCATGCAGTATTTCATGATAGTCATTCGGATATAAAGTAAAAGGGCAAACACAAGACAAAATGAAGCTATTTTTTGTAGATATATCATTAAAACTATCAGTTATTGGACCACAGCGTGCGAACAGTGAGATAACACGAATGTTAATGAGTAACTCACAATCGTAATTTATCAACACTTATTGTGTTACTAAAGCACCTAAAAATAATAAATTTATCATAAAATGATTACTTAAACTTATTAAATAAGAATACTCACTAAATTATTTTTAAATCTGTCAGATGATTTCATCGTTGGCGCAGCTCCCTACAAATTTCCAATACACTCCCGTAAAATTCTGATCATTTCGATGAAGTTCAAAGGAAATGTATCTGATAATTCAACCTCTATCTATTTAAGATTACAGCAAAAATTCATAAAATAATGACAAATAATATAGATTTTTCAGATATTGACAGAATCTATTTAAGATTCTGTCATATACACCCTTGCGATCATTCAATGACGTCAGAATCAGCTCCCGGATCGACGCTAGCTGAAATGGAATGAACCATGTAGGTAGGGAGGGGAGGGAGGGTGGAGGAGAAACAGTTATTCCGCTTAAATTGAAATGTTCGTTTAAAGAAAGAATTTAAAAAGAACGTATAAAATAGATAAGCAAGGTTTTTTTTGTAATCAAATTTACGATACGATTCCTTGCGGTAAAAAGTTAGAAATTCGAAAAATAAATAGTGTGAATTAATGAACAGAAACAGGTTTCCCAAAAGGTAAAGAAAGAAAAAAAAAAAAACCGATTTTTTGTAGTGGCTGGACCAAATTCTACGCGATAAATTCAAGGTCTTCTGAAAGAGCTAACAAGTCGGCGCAAAGGGGAGGGGGGAATATTCCTCTGCTGTTTATAAATATTTTAAGGATAGAAAATATATTACGCTAAAACACACAAAGAATTACTAGGCAATGAAAAAAGGGATTTAAGGATGGGGGAGGAGGAAAACCTGCACTACTTTTATAAAATTTTAGAGTTAATATTTTATACATAAAAATATACGTAAATTTATAGTAAAAATCTCTTAATCATGTTCATGAGCAATGACGCCCCCTCCCCCAATGATAAAAGTTGTAGTACAATGGATTTTTCTGGTATTATTTTAGAACTAAGGTGTATCCCAATCTGAGAAATGCCTCTCCAACTCTCATTTAGAAAAAAAAAAAAAAAATCACCCGAAAGAAAGATAAGAAATGGGAATAAATGTACTATAGTACATTTATTCCCATTTCTTAGGTCATTAGATTGGTTAGATTGGTCATTAAATTTTAGTTTTTGAAAAACAACCTGTCCTCTTTTCTTCACCAAAAATTAAAGTGGTTTTAAATTTTCATAAAATACGAGAAAGAAAAAATTGTTTGGTTGATGTGATAACATTTAATTGATATCAAAATAGATAAAAACTAATGACTTAATTTTTTAGCAGAGAAACAAACAATATTTAGGAAGATACAGTCCATAACAATATTATTTTTTTTGGGGGGGGGGGAAGGGGGAAGATATATATATATATATGAAAAATATTATTTAAGGCAAATATACAATATATATTAATTATATTTCCAAAGATAACAGCTCTGAAAAGTTACATTTTCCCTTTAACTAATTAACTTAGTACTGCAAAATATGTCACATTAAAGACTAAAAAATGAAGTGTAAAATCAATAGTGAAACTGCAGTTGCAGAATTTTTTAAATCTTAAATGTATTTATGAAGATTCTTTCTCAAGATACTGGAGGGAAAAAAAAAAGAAACTTTAAAGAGACAATAGATTTGTAAAGCATAATTTGATAAGGGTTATTTAGATAAACTGTACAAGATACTTTGCAAAATGTGAAACATATTGTGCCCTCCAATGGTGGTTTCCTCTAAACCAGTGTTTCTCAACCTGTGTGCCGTGACACACTGATGTGCCATGACATATAGTCTAATGTGCCGCCAGGGCTTTTGAAAAATTATTAAAACTGCATAGTGTCTTATCAGCGATATGACATTTTCTATTTATCATGTCCTGTCTTGTTCACTTTCAGTAAGCTATACACCAAGAAGAGCGAAACTTTTATTTCATAGCATGGAAAACCATTCTGCCAATTTTTGAAAAAGCTATTTGCAGCAAGATCCATGCAAAAACAGGCTTAGCCCTTTCATTGAATATATTATTATTATTTTGGTAAATAAACATTTTTTTTTAAAGTTATTTGTATTTACCAATTTTTTGTATCACACAACCTTTGCAATTTTTATGTTCAGGCTTGCCGAAAATAATTCTAGATATTTTCAGTGTGCCATCAGCCATTAAAGGTTGAGAAACACTGCTCTAAACTGACAACTTTGAAAATTTTATCTTTTGTTTCAAGAGAAATAATAAACATAGAATTTAAAAGATGTAAGTAAAAAATGAATAATCAACACTTAAAATAAAAAGATTTTATTTATTTATTTTTTACAACAGCAATATAGGTACAAATGATATATAATTATTTTTCAATTAAAAATTTTTTAAACAACTTCTCTTCATGCCTACTTTTGAATTTTGGTACAAAATTAACTTTCAAAATCTCAGTGAAACCTTCATTCAGGCTAGGTTCTTTGAACTTAGATCTGGGAGAAAGAGAAAGAAAATCACAGATAAGTAATTAAATAAGACAAAAATTGAAAGAAAAGAAAAATGCTCTAACATAACAAAAACATTTTGTTAAAATTAATAAGGTAATATATTTATAAAAAGGTTAATTATAATTTTAAAAACTTGTGTATGATAGAAGTTGCTCTACTAGCAGTATAAATTGAAAAAAAAAATGGATTGGGAATTTGTTTTAATAATCAAAATCACACAACCTGTCTACAAATATACAAAATTTTATAAATATGTTTCAATGACCAAAATTTTTACTTGTCGAAATATTTTCAGTACAGTGTGGTCATTTAAACAATACTTTGAAATTTTCATCCTGTAATACCAATTATGACAAAGTTTTATATAAAAAAAGGAAACTAGTTGGCTTGAAAGGAATTAAGTCATTAACAATGCAATAAATGTTTCAAACTGGAATAATATCTAGATACACAGGATGTATTAGGGTAGTCAGCAATACAGCCTTTTGCTAGAAAATTTCCTAGGCTTTTAAACATTTGCTTGAACAGGTGTGAAGATAATTGCTATAACATGACACAATAAGATAGTTTTCTTAATGTGAACATTATAACTATCTGTCAATTGGAATAAGATATGGAGACCTTCATGTTTAAAATATTGGATGACACTTTAACCATTATGCACACATATGCTGACACACACTGCTGAATTTCTGCAGTAGCAAACTCTAAAAGTTATTGCATCAATTTAAAGTCCCATAAATCACAAAAAAAAACATTGTTAGATTAACATATTAATGTAAAAAAACATTGGTAGATTAATACATGCAGTACATTCCCATCTTGCAATGAGGGTCAGAAGGCTATGTAGTGTTAGTTTTGTGTACACAACGGGTAATTAGTCTGGAAGACTTACAGTGAATTGTAAAACACTATGAATAACAGCTGAATTAAGATTAAAATCCTACAACCTCACATTAGAATTTATTTTGTGGGACAAAATGTTTTTTTGTTTTGTTTTGTTTGTACAACACTGAAAAATACAACTTGTTACTATTTCATAAGATAAATTGTCTTCTTAATGTAGCTCTATTAACAGTTTTAATATTAAGTGCAATAGTAAGTTCTAAAAACTATTCAGAAAACCTTTATTAAATCTGACATTTTACCAGAAAATGGCTCAGTCAACAATTTTTTTAACACTCTACTTAAAGTTCTGAAAATTAATTGGATCAATTGAGAGCCTAAGTCACACAGGCATTTTAATTACAATACAGCAATGAGGTGAAAATTTAATTTACTTGCATAAATAATTAGAAGAGCTTGAATGTTAATACAATCTTTACCTATTACACACATTTTTAAGACATAATTATTAACTATACTTAACTTGTTTAGATGAGAATATGTGGTTTTAAATGATATATAATTTTTTTAGTCATAATAAATTATAGCAGAAAAAAATTAACTAGAAAGAAGATTATGACAGAAGGACTCTACTGCACCTGCACCTGGAAAGCAATATTCTTTTACAGTAGGAAAATGCAATATATAATTATCAAAGTACAGCTCTTTATTATTGTATAGTATTGCTCTTTATATGTTCTCAAAGACTATAAGTAGAAGACTCAAAATAATAATTTAGAACCATAGTAAACTTACTTATAACTATTTATAACCATATCATTGACATCAACATGTTTGTCATCTGGTTGCATTAGTTGCCTATACTGTAATGAATAAAAAAGAACTTTCAAAACTGTAAATATGAAATAAGACAGAAAACTGTGAATCCAAAAAATTTCAATTGAGAATATAGTAATAATAATAAAATAAATATTGATTATTATTTTGAAACATAGATTTATATTATCATTAATGCTGAGAAAAAAAAACTAAACCAACAATTTCGGGAACTTTAAACTGTTAACAGCTTTATGTACAATTAAAACCTGGTTAAGGGAATATAAGTTAAAGGAATATGATGCTTACTGTAGTAAATTATCAATGCACCAATCTTTTGTGAACTGTCAATGTGATCAAGGATAATGGAATATACCACTTATTATAATTTTTTGGCAAATTGGCTGTTTCATTAAGTGGGCTCAACTGTATAAAATCCATTTATGCATACTCTCTTTAAAAAATTTAACTTAAGTATTGTAAACAAATTACTGATCATCAATGCTTAACTATTGTACTACTACAAACACTACATAATCGAATTAGAAAAATTTCTTTTTAAAAAAAGTCTTCAAACTGATTTATTTATTTATTTTTTAAAGCTAAAATAAATATAGAGCTAGTGTTGATGATATGACAGTCTGTTTTTACTTCCTTGTACGTAGTATAAGGAAGTAATGTGATCCCGAAAAATTTTGGGGCCAAAATTTCGATGAAAAAACCTATTTTGACTACCTCTAAATTTAATTTAAAGAAATTTTTCGATGCATATCTTCATAAGCTAGCATGCACGATCCTATAAACGCATCTGCAACTCATTTTGACCAGCAGCGAGTCTATTGTGGCCAGTTTTTGCATGCCGTCTGTACGTACGTATGTAACTCGCATATCTCAAAAACTATTGGTCGTAGAATGTTGAGATTTGATATTTAGGATTCTTCTATAATCTAGTTGTGCACCGCCCCTTTTTGTCGCAATCGAATGGATAGTTTATGTACAGGACCGCCCAAAAGATTCGAAATACATTACACTCTATGGGCCGAAATTCATTAAACTCGCATATCTCAAAAACTATTAGGCGTAGAATGTCGAAACTTCATATTTCGGATAGTTGTAACATCTAGTTGTGCACCTCCCCTTTCGGTTCCATTTGACTGGATAGTTTATTTACAGGACCACCCAAAAGATTCGAAATACATTACGCTCCATGGGCCAAAATTCATTAAACTCGCATATCTCAAAAACTGTTAGGCATAGAATGTTGAAACTTTACATTTAGGATTGTTGTAACATCTACTTGTGCTGCTCCCCTTTCGGTTCGATTCGACTGCATATTTTATCTACAGGGCGCTCAAAAGATTCTAAATACATTGCGCTCTATGGGCCGAAATTCATTACAGCGTATTTTAGTGGTATTGGGCTATTTCAAATGACTCAGTTGTGATATATCCTGTTAAGAGTTACAAAATGAATTTCTCCATTAAAAAAGTGTCTTTATCATTTACAGTTCTGCTACAGGAACACTCAAAAGATTTCCAATACATTACGGTCAATGGCACTTTTAGGGGCATTCATCCATTTCAAGCACAAAACCGTCCTACCACATAAGTTAGATAATGGTCCGACCACGGTCATGTGCCTCCCTCAAGAACTACGCCAAAAGTCGCCAAGCTTGGCGACTTTTGGTGTACGTGTGTGCGTATTTAACTCTCAAATCTCAAAAACTATTATGAAATTTCATACATAAGATTGTTGTAACATCTAGTTGTGCATCTCGAGCTTTTTTCCAATGTACTGGAGAGTTTATTTACAGGACCATCGAAAAGAATTTCATTACTTTAATGTCTATGGATATCTTCAATATAATACAACTGTAGCAGTCATTGTTTGGTCCATGCCCAAAATCTCGCCGTCTTTCGTCGACCTTGGCGAGAGTCAGTCATTTGGTCCATGCCCAAAGTATCGCCATTTGTCATCGTTCTTGGCGAGTTTTGGCGAAATATCACCAAATTTGGCGATAATCTGTCATTGTTTGGTCCATGCTTAAAATCTCGCCATATGTCGTCGACATTGACGAGTTTTGCCGAAATATCGCCAAATTTGGCGCCAGAAATTATTTTGTATTTTGTATAACTCTAAAACTTTAACAAGTATAATTTTGAACTTTTGTAATATCTAACTGTTTTCAATACCTTTTTTGACAGCAATCGACTGGGAAATTATTTACAGGTTGAGCCAAATGACTTTAAATACATTGAGGTGAAAGATGCATTCAATTCATTGAAAGTCTGTGGTCAATGACTACTTTGGCTATCCCCAAAATCTCGCAAACTATCTCAAGCTTGTCGGCTTTTGGTGAAATATCGCCAAATAAAGTGTCAGAAGGAAATGTTTCAAACTGAACTCAACTTGGTGATATCGAAATATTTGGCTAGAAATCGCTAAACCTTACTATTACTGATATTTTATGTATTTCGAACAAATAAGTTCAGATGAAGTGCGTCGAAAATATTTTTGATTTAATTGACGTGCAAGGAAGACATGTGTTGTACACATCAGATTTTTATTATTAAAGTAATATCCAGATACTACAACCAGATATTCAAAAGGTAAACAGCAGAAAATTCCATGCATTTATTTATTTATTAATAAAAAGTTTTTATAAGTCTTAACTTTTAAGCATCATTATTCTATTGTATCTTTATACCACATACCTTCATATAAAATATTAACCATTAGTAGCACTTATGATTAGAATGAGTTTTATAGTTTAGCTATAATAAAGTAAATACACATAACTCTACTGTGTAAAATGCAATAAAACAGTGAAATATTATAATACATACATTCATTCTATAATGATACAAGAAGCTCAAAATTAAGACAGCTTGATTTTTTTTAAACAGAATAAAAGTCAAAGTTCTTAATTGAAAATTTTGGTTTTTTATAGAATATAAGCATTTCTATAATAGTATAACACATTCACTCAATAATCAACCAAATTGAATGAATAAACTACAATAAATATCACCATACTACAAGAAAGTTAAAATACAAATGATACACATTGCTGGCTAAATAGTGGTTTAATAAATACATCATAAAACTCACCACATTGTTATGCTTAGCTTGCTCTATTGAACAATTGAAAATAAAACATCTGCAAGGAACATTGGCTTTCTTAGCACAGTCAATATATCTACAAAAGACACACATAATTAAAATTTTGGAAGAATTTTATATCGTAACTAATATTATAAATGCGAAAGTGAATTTGTTTGTTTGTTTGTTTGTTTATGACACTTTCATGCCTAAACCGCAGAATCGATTAGGATGAATTTTAGTTTATATATAGATGGGACCCCCTGGAGAAGGTTATAGGCTACTTAGAATTTTAGATTTTTAATTACTTTTTAAATTATTAATTAAAAACCGTTTTTACATTGCCATGCTTGGCGAGTTTTGCCCGTACCAAATGATTCATGTTTTGAGCTAACAAGAATGATATTACTTCAATAAAGAAGCGTGTGCATCTGAAAAACATTAAATACCACGGAAATTATGCCAGTTTTATACCAAATCTATCTATCTATAATAATAAAAATGAATGTTCTCCAGACAAATCTACAGAAAGCAGAGCTTTGAAAATTTCAGTATATAAGCCCATGACTTTGGTAAAGTGCACCCGAGGCTCAGAATTTTGAAATTTTAATTACTTTTCTAATTATTCATTACAAACCGTTTTATCGCCCGCACAAAATGATTTATACTTTTGAAATAAAGTAGAAATTCTATTTGCAGATTAACATGCATTTGAAAAACATGAAATGACATGGAAATTATGTTGATTTTATGCCAAATTGAAAAGCATTATAAAGAAAGGTCCAAATGTGTTTCTTAAAGTTCATAAATTTCCAAATCCTACCAATAATATAAATGTGTACGTTCGTGTGTTTAATTGTTTTTGACTGAATCACACACAAATGGTTGAACGGATTTGGAAAAATTTGTAATGAAGATAGTTTATGCCCTGGATTAACATACAGGCAACCTTTCAAGCATATAGCATAAATAATTCTTTTACAAAAACACACAAAATAATTCTAATGCATTGCGCTCTATGGAAATTTTATAGCTACTAAACTGATTCTAAAACTTTTTTCACTGATTGGTTACACTATTCCTGAGTATTATTGTTTGTGGATTAAGAGTGACTGACTGCACTAGGGTCCTAGGCCTATACGTGCCCTCTGTGGGGAACTTTCTAAGGGATCCTAGCCCGTATTTACGCGAGGTTTTGGAGAAAACTATGAAAAATTGCGAGTGGCTATGTCAACAGGCACGACCGGGGTTTGAACCTGGCACCTCCAGACTTCCAGTTTTGAGAGTAGAACCTCTTAAACACTGGTGGGACCCTGAGTGTTATAGACTACCTTTTATGCATATATCACAAACAGTTCTTTTACAGGGATACTCATAAGAATTACATTATGCTCTATGTGTATCTCTAAGTACTGAACCGATTCCAAAACTTTTTTCACTGATAGTAAGCTACATTATTCTTGAGTATTATAGGCTAAAATTCCTGCATGTAGTGCAAATAGTTCCTTTACAAGAACACTCAAAATAATTCTAATACATTACGCTTTCTGGGTATCTCTGTAACCATAGAACCGATTCTAAAACTTTTTCGCTAATGGAAATCTGCACTATTCCTGATTAACATAGGCTAAAATTCATGCATATACAATAAATATTTCTTTTACAAGAACACCAAAAACAGTTCGCAAATACTGTCGTAACTGTCTCTTTTAGCCAAATGCCTGAAAAAAAAAAATCCAAATTTAGTAACTCTGCATACTCTCTTATTTTAAATGAAGTATACTACCATGCATTATACTTCATTTAAAAGTAAAAAGCAAATAATATTTAAATGCAGTTTCTTTTGTCACAAATATATGTGTTATTCACACATGCTTCATTTCTATCGGGACCTAACTCTACAGCCCACGCGGACGAAGTCGCGGGTAGCATCTAGTATATATATATAGGATGGAACCTTAATGCTTGTGTAGCACATTGAAGGGAGAAAAATACAAATACCTGCTTCGGCTTTCAACATCAGGGTTTGTGTTATCAATAACAACTCTTAGACCAGATTTTAATGCCTTTGTACATTCAGACACACATTTTTGCCAAGACCCTAAAACATCCTAAAAAGGAGAAAATGATCATTTGCTTTTAGTTAAAATAAAATGAAGAAAAATTACATAAATACCGGAAAATGTTTCTAGTCATAGGCCATTCATATAAAGAGTTTAGTGGAATTATATTTTGAGTTTTTACAGAGAATAAAAGTACTAATATTGTAGAATTATTTAAATTAAGATTTAAAAAAAACTACTTTATTTATTTAAATTATATATACATTTGTAGTAGTTATCTTAATTTGAATTTTTCATATAATAAAGAACAATTTTCAATTACCTTATACATATATAACTAAAACCTTTAAATTGTAATATATTATTAACTGAGTACTCTCTATATGAATCTATATTTCCTCTAATTGGTCAAATACTCTTAAATGCATTCTATCTAACTCATAAATTTTATAAATCATAAGTTGTTTGACTTATTAAATATTTCTGCTAAATTACTTCACATAAATCTATTAGAATATCCAAAATACTTCTTAATACATTTAGAATTTATAAGCTCTTATTTTCATCCTGTTCAAAATTTACCATTTACAATCAAAATTTCATCTGTTACTCTTCTAGTTTTTTCTTTATTATTTTGGTTGTTTAAAGAGGCCTACATACCACGTGACTGATGATTTAATACTATAAGTTTTTCATATGTGAAGAAGAGAATATTATGCTGTAAAATAAGGACCTTTAAGGAAATAGAGATGATGAAATATGAATAATTGCCAAATGAAAATAATTTTGAAATTTCAACATTTTGCAGACAGAAATGATTTATTTAGTTCCTCAAGTTACAAATGAAAAGTTATTAAGCACTTTCTAATTTTAGAATTTAATTAACTAGTTATAAAAATAAATCTGTATATCTAACTTAAGATACTTAATGAATAAAATGTTAAAGAAATTTATTTAAATAACAAATTTTAATACTAATGTACAAAGGAAAAAGGCCTAAATGATGAAAATGAAAGAAAGAAAGAAGCCACTAAATGATGAAAACTAAAGAAAAAAGCAAAAGGATTTTTTGAGACTTTAACACAAGATCTTTGCATACATAAATTGAGGCATTATTTCACTGAATCACAGTTGATATTAGAGCAAAATAGTTTAAAATTTTACTAGAACTGTTTACACTAATTTTCAAATGATTATCAAATGAAGGGTGTAAAAGCAAAACTCATATTCTCCAGTTTTCAAGTTCTTAAAAAAAAAAAAAAAGAAAAAAAAAAAAAAAAAAAGAAAAAGAAAGAAAGAAAAATCATGCCAAACACATTGATTATAAAATACTTTCCAACAGTGGCGTAGCCAGAAATTTTTCATGGTGTGTGTGTGTGTGTGTGTGTGTGGGGGGGGTTACGACTACTGCAAACAAGAGCGTTGCAAGCTATGGGGACCAGCTGACACGTCTCCCCCAATGTTTTAACTAGGGGGGACCGAGGAATACTGCATAATTTTTGTTTAAAACGCTCTAACAGTAAAAAAGAAAAGAAAAGAAAAGAAAACAGATAGCCGAAGTCACATTCAAGCATCTTTTTCTCTCACTTTGAGGTGGGTAATTTTTTTTTTTTAACACTCGGGTGCTATTTCTTTCAAGCACGGGATTTTTGTCTATGCGGTGCGCTGTGGTCACTTTTCCGTTTGATTCATGTTTTCTGCTGAGTGATTTGATATTGCTAACGGAAACATGGACTATCACTTCAGATGATTTTCAAATACCAGGATTCCCTTTGGTCGAATGGATAGACAGTGGTTTCCAAAACAGAAAGACATCTGGTGTTATGATTTTTATAGAGGAAAACGTTATAAAAAATCATTTTATAAAAAGAATATGAAACACTTTATCTGTACCTACACGAGCAGATCAATGGTGTTCAAATGGTCATTGCATATATTCAAGATAAAGTGAGATTTGCAGTTACATACGCTAGTCCTCGAATTTATTAAGAGATAAATTAGACACTATTCGAAACCTTACTGTGGTGTTGTCACTATATTATCACTTTTCTTTGGTTAATAATTAATTTAATTTACCTCTACCCAGAACGTTTTAGTAATTTAAGATCTTTCTAGTTAAAAATTTAAATAACCACTGTTATTTCTTACTTTTGGGGGGCTGTTAATTATTTATTTTGTTTTGGCAGTGTAAAGTTTTCTCTTTTGTTTACTTTTTTTTGTGATTAAATTTTCTCTTCACCGGCCGTTTTTTGCCTTCGGGGTGTTTAAAATTAATGTTCACCTTTTAATTGCTGTTCTGTGGGTAATCAGCACTTTAAAATATAGTAGCTATACTTCATACCTCCCTTTTCATTAAAGTTGCTTTGATGGGATTTTTTATTTTAAATTAATTTTTGTAACTTCCCGTAATCCTGCCTTTTCCTTATTTTATTACTTTATTTCTCCGGTTAGGCGTCTCCCTGTGAATTTTCAATAATTTTTCATCTTTGAAGTTTTGCTTACGATTTCATGCTACTGCATCATATGGCCTGCCGGTTGCATCAGATCTCGGAGAGGATGCTAATCTTTCCCGCGCTTTTCCTCCGAATTTGTTCTAGAACATTCTTCCCCCTCCCACGTCGGACTATCCCGGAATGACTTAAGGGGCACTCTTGGCTCTGATTGGCTGAGGGTGGCGGTTCCGGAGTGAGGAGGAGAGGCAAGCGCATGATTTTTCAGCAGTTTCAGCTTGAACGTCCAGACTGGGTTTCTTTTTTGCTCTTGAGAGCTCAAGTTCAGCCCAGCCTTGGGATGACTTGATAAATCGTGCAGTGATGACCTGATTACTGTAGAAAGACCCTCGACACCCAAGTTGACGCGATCAACCCCGCCGTGATGAGATAGCCATGATTTTGTCTACTGGCCGCTGAATGCGTACCAAGCTCAGCAGATAAAGGAGCGCGAATGTGATGACCTGCTAGGCCGACACACGTTCCAGCCCCCGCCGACTGTGTCGCTGATTAGCACATGGCCCGCCGTGCTCCCATCAACTGAGGTCCCTGCCCTCGATCGCCAAGCCGCCAGCGCCCATGTTATGATGAGATGTTTCCGTGCTTATCCATTTCTTGTTATAATGCGAGTCCGTGAGTGGCGCCTTTAGATGGGTGTCTGCAATGTGGGCCTAGCCCCGAGTCTCCGGACTGACTAGAAGATTTTGATCCTTCTTTCTCTACCAAGATCTAAGTGTATTGCTGCTTCTCATGGTGTCTCAAAATGGTGGACTTCGCATCATCTGTCCCCCCCCTTTTTTTTCTTCTTTTGTTAAGGTGTCATTTTATTTCCTTTTTTTAAGCCTATTTTTTGTTTAAATTTCTTTTGACCATCGGTCTTCCTGTAACATTATAAAATAGGGATTGAATGTTAATTTGTTGAAATGTACCATTCTTTAAAGTGTTAATTCCCTTACAACAGTAGCATCTAAGCTAAATTTTTGTAAATTGTGAAATTTCAAGCAAAACATGATTTTCTACTAAATTAAAATTTTTGGTTTGCAACCATGGGTACCCAGGGGTTAAAATTTCATATTGATTCTTTTTTTTGAAATGTATGTGTATGAATTGCTTGTCCTGTTTAATTGAACATTGCCGGATCTTGTGGTAATTTGTCCAAAACATATGCAACTAATTTAAAAACCTGCTTTGTGACCTAATTTGAATGCTGCCTAACTATGATTAAAATTTCTTTATTTTGTCTTTACTGAAAAATGGGAAAATGCTGTTGAGTCATTCTTAATGTTTGGAGAAGATCATGGTACTGCATGATGTGTTTAAAATTTTTTATCTATGTTTAATATGTTAATTGGTTAAATAAAATGTTTCAATCCCATCTTTTGGTTCTCTTTGCTTCGTCAACACTTACACAGGGGCGGCAAGCTAGTTCCTGGGTTATTTCGTCATTCTAAACAACGCATTACTGATTTGTTTTTTTTAACTGTGAATTTATATTGTGGTGTTCCAAATTGGAACAACACGACATTACTGAAGGAGGATGTAAGACTGTTTTAGTAAGAGATTTTAACATAAAATTAAATTCCGATCAAGGATCCGATTTCATAACTGAAATAGATACTTTAGATTTTCTAATCTGCACTAATTCAAAATATTACACCGCTAGGGGCTAAACAACAATTGATGCAATTTTCAGTAACAAAATTATGCGAAATGGAGTCTATATGAGCACTTACAGTTATCATTTTCCTCTATATGGCAGAATTGATTGAATAGATTAAAAAAAAAAAAAAAAAACCTAATTTCTTCCAGCCGAGTGTGTAGATAATATCTGGAAGAATTTCAGTTTTTTAAAAATTTTACACTTTTTCTGGTTTTCTTTTTTTTCAAAGACTGCCGGACAATACAGTATCGGAGTCGGATGCTCCCCTATGAAGAACCTCATATGAGAATTTCTTATCTTGCTGTCTGCCCAAGGTATTAGATTTATTCTTCTTATCTGCATAATTTCTTTTAAAGACTGCGCAAAGTCGCTCTTCGGTTTGATATCGAGAAGAATGGCTAGTTCAAATTTCGGCCTTCTTCCATGTCCAAACACTCGAAGATGCCTCACAAAATACTTCCATCCATTTCCTTCAGAGGAAAGAAAACACAGACCTACATACATAATAGATCTGGGTATATGAATAGTCAGACCAAGACAGAAGGCAGAGGGGGGGTAGTGTGTACCCGGGTAGGTAATATTTTCTTGGAAATTAGTAGGGAAAAGTACTTTTTTGTTATTGATCGGTAGAATTTACGGGAGGTGATCAGTCGTATGTCTTCTCTCATAGAGCATCACAAGTTTTTTAAGAGTCCTCATTTCTCTTAAGCTACCATGGGTCCTCCAAAAAAAAACGTAAAAATCGCACAATATTCACAATATTGAGAGTTTCTTTCATAGCAAAAAAGGAAGACTCTAAAGAAGATGAAACATTGCTGGGTGAAACTATTATTGTTGCTTTAGAAACAGAAGCTAAGAACTTTGGAGATTATTTTTTTTCAGTGCGTATCCGACATATTGTTTTGAGAAATGGGGGTGGGACTGAGATCCTTAGGGTTCTAATTTTTTTTTTGATGTTGTAAGAGTAAGTATCAAAAGAAATTAAGTAGTTATGATAAACCCATTTGTTGCTAGTAGGGGATCCAAGGAAGGGGACTAGGGGGCTTCCCCCCCCCAAAAAAAGAGATTGCAGAAAGGTAATATTCTGCTCTATTATACACTTTGAATAGGCAAAATTATCTTTTTTTATAAGCTCATCCCAACCTAAGTTTTATGCGTTTTATGCTCCAATATGGTAGTTTTTCAATACACTTCTACAAATAGTAATTCATGTGCCAGTTCAAAGAAGTGGGGGGGGCATGGACCCCTAAATGCTACCCTTGTCTAATGACAACGGTAGGGTTAGAGAGTTTTAAAGATTTTGCAATTTTATTTGATGTGTATTTTTAGTAGTAATAAAGCATATTTTTACTAGTAAATATTTTCCTCTCGGGGAATTCGCGTCCCTGTGCCCTCGCCCTAAAACCACCCTTGCCCCTCACCCCCCCCCCTTATAAAAAAGAATTGAAACTATTTTGAGCACAAATTTTGAATGACCACATTCTATGCTATTTAAAAATAAAAATAATTTTAAAATAAAGCACATATTTCAAAAACTGAGTCACTTGTTCTGTCTCAGAAATTTTAAAATACTACTTTAAAGTTTATTTATTAACAGCATTTTAATGATACATATATATCATTAAATGTCCTTAGACATGGATGCTCGTGGTTTGGAGTGCACTTTTAATCATGGCTGGGGACCCAGAGTCATAACTTTTTGAGTTGAAGCTGGAGTAGGAGTCGGACTTTTTGACCTCACATTCTGATTCTATGAAATGTTGTACAACATTATTGTATTTTAAATTATATCTAAATTTTCCCCTAATTAGTCTTTTAAACACAATGAGTACTTTTAAATGTGCTCTTGCTTTTAAACCATCGATAAGTAACATGAATTAAACACAGATTTAATGTCATTGTATGTAAATTAACAGTAGTTTAATTCACGAGTCAAAAGCTTTTGTGTCATAAATGTAAAATAAAATTTCCCATTGTATTACTTTTATTCATAGAGCTACAACATTTATAAGTCTTAATTGATATTTTTAAAAGAGATTTACGACTCGGGCGAAAAGAAATTTCAGATTTTGTTTACTACGGAAACTTTTTAAAATGCATATTTACTTGTGTAGTAATTTGACATGACAAAATATTTATAAAATTATTTTATAGTTCATCATCTCTGGCATTCAAAATATGTATAAACCTATGAATATTTAAATGCTTTAACTAAAAACTTTCATTTTAATTAGAAATATTTTAAACTGGTTGTATTTTATTTATTTATAAGTTAGTGTGTTATGCAATTTATAAAAAAAGTATTCTATGTCTTTAAAGTTATTTTATCACAGTAATCCTTACTTGAACTCTTATAACTGTTGAGAAAGTAAAAAGATATTTTTATAACTAAGTGGTTAATTAGATAATTTAACTTTTAACTTCTTCCGAATAAATTAAAAAAAAATTAATACTTTTCTGTTTCTTAGATGGCAAATTTGTATAATTCTAAATATACTTTTTATTTATAAATAGATTCAATCGAACACAATATGCCCAATTTAATCTTTAATTTTATAAAAATTTAGCAGTAAGATTTGTTTTTATTTTTATTTTTTGTAATTTAAGAATTAGTCAAATACATAGTTTGTTTATTTGGTAACATACTTATACAACGAGTAAGAATTAGCACTATATAGAGAAATCTAACTGGATTAACCGGCCCTCTTTAGCTAAGAGTTCGCATAGCTATGCACTCCAAGAAGATTAACAGCTGCAAGGGAATTATAATTTATTACACTTTGCTTGGGGTAAAAAAAGAAATTTTTTAAAAAATTAAATAATAATAATAACCAGCCCCTCTGATAGACCAAAGCCCTCTCCAGTCTAGTATGAAGATAGCTGTGGATAGATCTAAATATGGAATATAAGTTAAAGGAAACTGATTAATCTTGACTGACAATTTAATTTTTATATCGTTGTGGAAAAAATAACTAACTTTTGTGAATTTTAATTCAGTTATTTTACTGCAAAGTAAATAAAAATTATGGTATGCAGCGTCTATATCGTCTTTCCGAAAATTTCACTTTTATCCTGTAAAATAAGTAAATAAAATTAATACAATAAAAGTTTTATATTTACGTGTAGATTTGTATGTTATATATAGTGGCGTATTGTAAGCCACTGCAACTTCCCTTATTTTGAAACTTTAAACAAATCGCTATTGAATCCATGGATGGCACCAGCATTAATATAAACTACTAAAATAAACTAATAGTATGTGTTCTAAACTGATTTTTGAGTTACAGAATTATATGGATCAGAATTCAACTCTTTAACTTTTAAACAGATTAATATTATGTTTATTATTCGCCTTATTAATTAAACTCTTTTTTGTTAATGTTGAAATTTTAAAAGTGACACTTTCACAATGAATTATTAGTAAATGAGCTTGCTTTATAAAATTATTCATCACGTTTGTGGAAACCTCGTTCAAAACTATCTTGGAGTATTACAAAAAAGTGAATTTTTATCAAGGTTAGTTTCGCTAAAAATAATTATTTTTTTTTTGTGTGTCTTGGCAAATTATAAGCTGACCAATTATATTTTTCTGACGATATTTTTTATTTTAGATTTTAAAAGAAAGTGGTTAATTTTCTTCATGAGTGCTTGACTTTATAAAACAATTTAATAGTGCATATATTTACGTTCTCTTTCGGAGATTTTTATAATTTATTATTATTATTATTATTAACTGAAGCTTCCAGGGGTACACTTCACAACAATTCTTTTCGAAATTGAGATATGGTGCCATCTTTTAGCTTTCAATAAGTACTATCACCACATGAATTATTATGGAAGTAGAATTATTTCAAAGCCGTAGAAACAAGCGATAAAGTTTCGGTATGACACTTTACTGCGCGCCTTCAAAATCGTTTTTCTCAAAAGAAAATTTTTGTTGTAAAGTGGTTCTACCTATAAACATTTCAATTGCATTTTTCTCACTTTATTGTGATTTAAAATATTAATATGGCATAAAATAACAATTCGATTAATATTTTACAGCAAAACATGATGCCAGAGACAGTAGACTTTTTGAGATAACGAGTTGAAATTAAAGGGAATCAGTTTGTAAATGAAAATGTAGATTACAGCCAATTATCTATGCTAGGGATCTAGTCCGGAGGTGGGTTTGCCCTCCGTGGGTGACTATCTAAGAGGTCCTAACCCGTATTTATGCAAAGTTTCGGAAAACTCCGAACGGTTAGGTTGGCGGACGGAGGACGGACCTAGTTTCGAACCAGGCACTTTCCGTCTCCCAGATGCCACTGGTGGGGTGGGATTCAATTTGTAAGAGAAAACACATTTATTGAGATATCAAGAATTTCGATGTTCGAGATATCGAAGTTAAACTGTAATTAAATTTACATATATCTCTTAATTTTATAAAAATAACTGCAATCTGTGTAAAAGCATGCAAATTTAGTCATACTTAATTTATAAAAAAAAATTTCAGTGAATTTACAGCAATATTCTTCCACAAAAAATTTTATTTCTGATATTTTTTTCTGCGGGGAAAAAAAAATGCGTAGAACTTTCTTCGCTGAACTTTTTTCAAAGAATTTCATTCATATGAAATATTTTAAGCGTTAACCTGAAGAACTCTTAAAAGCAGCTTTCGAGATTTTACAGAAACGTGCAAGGCTGTTAACTGGGGTGAGGATCATGTGGGTTTGACCCCCTCCCCCCCTCCAAAATTTCAGTAAATGCATTATCAGTTGATTATGCATCAGTTGATTATTTTGCGTAAATGCATATCAGTTGATTATTTGCGTTGATTCTAGAGATCAGTTAATTTAATTTTAGCACTACAGATCCCCTCCACCCACCGAAATTTTTTGCTTGCTGAGACCTTGGGGAAATATTTGTGTAATGTAAAAGGATTTTGAGATACGCTAATTAGGGTCAGTTTAAATAATAATCTACTAGGAAAGATTGTGCAGTGGTTTTTGAAAATATCCGGGGCCCTGGGTGTCCGATTATGTATGTCGATCCGATTCCTGGAAATATTTCACAATACAAAACATTATATTGCCCTCCATCTCCTCTAAACTTATCTGGATCCTGGATATTTTAGTTTAGAAAATGATTTATTGTGACAAATCACTTTCTAAAGTAAAATATTTTCAAGTTTTGCAAATAGTTGCAAATTTCCATACTTGGTGACAAAAATGTCATCCAAGGCCCACTTGCTCTTTATTTCGCCGTCGTTCGTCGTACAGTAAAGTTATATATACCATTCGTTTGCAAATAACACGTACTTTAATTTACCATTAATTTAATTTGCATCAGGGGCCGTCTTCATATTTAATTCTGCATCAACTTCGTTTTTCTCTATGGCAACCCCATATTTTGACTTTATTAAACGAAAGAAAACCTCCAAATTACCCTGAATATAAATTTTCACCAATTTTCTATGATAATTTCCGGAGATATTGCAAATTAATTTTTGTGCATTTTTAAGGGACTTTCTGCAAATTGAAAAACGCTATTTGTAGGTTCCGAACTTTTCGCCTTTCATTAATTTCGCTCGCAAGAGTTAAAAGAAATTAATATTATTTTCACTGAAAATATTGTTTGCATCTCTCTTAAAGTTTTTTGTACTGAGATTATCAAGGGTAGAAATAGAATATTTAGTCTGTGGTCCAAATAACCCGTGAGTTCATAACTTCCTTGGTTCGCACACATGATTTAAGGGAAAAATGCAAAATGACTGCTCACGATTTTGAAAATCTTTGTAATTTTGAAATTGTTATTGAGTATTTTCGTTGATGGTTCTCTTAGACAGGTGAAATGTTGGCAGGAGTTAGAGGCTGCTCCCTGCTCTTCTGACTACAAGCTTGAATATTACTCAGCTATGGTCGAACTTGAAGAATGATTTCCTGATAGAAAATTTATTTGTTTGAATTTCATGTAAAAAATGCAATTACTTTTTTGCCGACCCAATATTATCACTGTGTTTGTCATTTCACTTTCTTCATTTAATACTATCGACTGCAATGTGCAATATTCTTAAGACTTTTGGCGGTATTTTAATTTATAGTTAGATGAAAATTTAGACAGAAAAACGTGATTTTGAATGTTTGATAAAGTATGGGGAGGCCCAAAGACCTAATGTTTCCGAAATTAAAAAAGGTCACATTCACGCCTGGAAAGTTGAGGATGTTAGTTTTTCAGAAATAGGACGTTGTATTAGAAGACATACATCTACTGTATCTAATTCTATAGCTGGAAAATATTTTATTTGGGGGAATATGGTAGCGGACACAACAATAGACGCTTTATAGAATCCCTATCAAACTGTAAAAACCTCTAATTTATTTGCTTCAAAATTTGATATTTTTAATACTGGTATCTTTCACTGTGTTTTTGCACAAAATAAATCTAATTTACGTTTATTGTATGCAATTTTCAAAACATTTTCACTTAATAAATTTATATACGGTCCCTTAACTCGTGAAAATAACACATTTTATTTAATATAAATTAAACTACTAAACGTAAAAATTTGAAATTTTGCACAGCCATGTAATATTAATTTCTGCATCTATTTCCATTGAAATTTCACTAGGTCGCTATTCATAATTTTTTTAATATTAATTTAATAATTCATAATTCATATTAATAATTTATTAAAAATCATAATTACATTAAATTATGTTTGGGCCGTTTAGTTCTAATAGTACGAATAAAAATCAGCTTCTTACTACCAATATTATATGAGATATGAATTGAAGAATGAAAAAATATTTTAACATAGGGGGAGGGGGATTTTGGGTGCTCATAACTCACTCTCTGTCCAAATTTATTGAAAATTGGTGTCCTGGGTTAAAATGAGCTAAATTTTTGAAATATGAAGTGAAATCTAGGGGTTGCTATTGAGGAAAAAAAAGTTGGTGCAAATTTTAATATGTAGATGGCCCCTTATGCAATTTTTATGCATAGCAAATTAAAGTGTACGTCAATCGTAAACGATTGGTATCTGTAACTTTGCTGTACGACGAACGACGGCCGAAAAAAGTACAAGTGGGTCTTTTTTTTTTCCGCAGCTGTACATGTATATTTGTGCCCCCTCGTCGGGGAGTGGTGACCCCCCGTCTGGGAAAGTCTAGCGCCACCACTGATTGCGTGCATTTGAAAAACATGAAATGGCATGGAAATTGCATATGAAAGAAAAGTCGAAATGTGTTTCTTAAAGTTCATAAATTTTCAAATCCTACCAATAATATAAATGTGTATGTTTGTGTGTTTGGATGTTTATGACTGAATCACACAAAAATGGCAGAACAGATTTGGAAAAATTTGTAATGAAGATAGCTTATGACCTGGATTAACATACAGGCAACCTTTCATGCATATAGCATAAACAATTCTTTTAGAAAGATATTCAAAATAATTCTAATGCATTATGCTCTATGGACATTTTGTAGTTACTGAACCGATTCTAAAACTTTTTTTAGTGATTGAAAGTTACACTACTCCTGAGTATTATTGTTTGTTTTTTGTGGATTAAGGCTGATTGACTGCACTAGGATCCTAGGCCTATATGGGGAATGCCCTCTGTGGAGAATTTTCTAGGGGATTCTAGCCCGTATTTATGCGACGTTTAAAAAAATTCATGGAAAACTCTCAGCGGCCAGGTCAACAGGCACAACCGGGATTTGAACCTGGCACCTCCTGCCTTCCAGTTTCAAGAGCAGAACCTTTCAGTCACTGGTCGGGCACTGAGTATTATAGGCTACCTTATATGCATATATCACAAATAGTTCTTTTACAGGGATACTCATAAGAATTACATTATATTCTATGTGTATCTCTGTAACTGCTGAACCGATTCCAAAGCTTTTTTCACTAATAGAAAGCTACATTATTCCTGATCATTATAGGGTAAAAATTCTTGCATGTAGCATAAATAGTTCTTTTACAGGAACACTCAAAATAATTCTAACACATTATGCTCTATGGGAATCTCTGTAACTACAGAAACAATTATTCACACATGCTTCATTTCTCTCTGGACCTAATTCTAAAGCTGATGTTGACGAAGTTGCGGGTAGCAGCTAGAATTACATAGTAGGATAGTATTGTGCTTTAAATAGATGCTTGTCTCTAAACTGGAATTAAACGCAATGCATTGGAAACTTTTTCACAAATAGAAAGCTTCTCTATTCCTGATTAACATAGGCTAAAATTCATGCATACAGCATAAATATTTCTTTTACAAGAACACTCAAAACAGTTCGCAAATACTGTTGAGATTGTCTCTATTCGCCAAATGTGTAAAAAAAAATCTAAATTGAGTGTAACTCTGCATACTCTCTTATTTTAAATTAAGTATACTACCATGCATTATACTTCATTTAAAATAAGTAAAAAGTAAATAATATTTGAATACAATCTCTTTTGTTGCAAACATATTTGTTATTCACACATGTTTCATTTCTCTCTGGACCTAATTCTAAAGCTAACATGGACGAAGTTGCGAGTAGCAGCTAGAATTAGATAGTAGGATAGTATTGTGTCTTAAATGGATACCTGTCTCTAAACTGGCATTAAACGCAATGCATTGGAATTATTTTGAGCGCTTCTGTAGAAGAACTATTAATGATACAGACACTATTTTCAAATGAAGAGCTTTATCTTGTAATAATTACTAACATGTAACAATTTTGTTTGATTTCACATAGCCAAATATCTCTAAAATACACATTAAAGAATGACAGCCCATAGAGTGTATTGTATAGGAAATCTTTTGAGCTCTCCTGTAGAAGAACTATGAATGCTACATACACCATTTCCAATAGGGTACATGGTATGGTACTTAGAAATAACATTATGGGAGTTAGAGCATGGACAGGCGGATGGATGAAGAGACAAATTCAAATCATAAACACTTTTTAATCCCCCCTCCACAAAAAAGCAAAAAACTGATAATTATTAACAAACATAATATACTGGCATTTTGTGTGTGTGTTATATTTGTTGCCATTACAACTGCATGCACAGTCCTAGACTTGTAATAATTCTGGTAAAGCTAGAATTTAAGATACTTTGAAATATGAGAAATATTGAAAACATATGTGAAATGTGAAATATATAGAAAATGTGAATTTTGCAGCACACTTTTATGGATAATGTTAGTTATAAACTGAAATAATATGAATTTAAAACCAAATGAACCAAAAAACAAATATCTGAACATTAGTTTTCATTTTGTTATGGATTTATTAAAAAGATTTCTTGGTTATTGTTTAAAAACATCAGCAGATGTAAAGAAAACAATCACATTGTCCTTTGCAAGCCTTCCTGATTGGTTGAATTTGGAGTGTGTAAATTTTGCTGCAAAACAGTAAAAAAAAAAAAAAAGCTTCAATATGTTCATTATGGTCCAAATCACTGTTAAAGTTTGATTCTCCCGAAAAGACAAACAGTGGTATCATATCCATAAGAGTCATATGAATAACTCAATATTTTAAAAAGTGGACAATGTGACTTTAGCTTCTGCAATATCTAACTGATTTCTTAAAAACGCCAGAATAATTTCCATCAGTGATTAGGTGATTTGTATGATACAGAGAAAGAAAAATTTTCAAATTCCTAACTTGAGGTACGGGCATTGGCAATAAAAATTTTTGGAGGATGATATAGAATATAATTCTGTATTAATAAACACAACTTTTTTCACAACGAAAAAAAAATAAAAATAAATAAAAATAATAATAAAAATTGGAAAGTTCATGTTAACCATTGTAAAAATTTCACAGCAGAATATGTCCCAAAATTCCTCCCTTGACCACATTGGAAGACTTCCCCCTCCCCCTGTAAAAGCAGATGAACAAATGACATTTTAAAAAATCTAATTTAGCGATACATAAAAATAATTTAACACATTAAAGAATAAAGTACCTACCCTGTTTATGTGTATGTAACCTTTAGGTATCAAGTACAATTCTGCAAAATAGCTTTTTCCAGCTATGAAGATAAATCAAGAGTTACATACTACAGACATATTGACCAGAATCTATATTTAAAATTATTTAACCAATAAAACACAGCAAATAATGAACATTTTCCTCAATATTAGTATTTAATTCAATTTTTCATAAACTAACACACTTTTATTAATGCAGGATATATTTTTATCAGTTATTCAATATAAGAAAGGAGAAAAATATGAATTACAGAATAATGATGACCTTGATCAGTTTACATTAATGCTGAGTGATTGCCTTTTGATTTTATTGCTTTGGTCTGAGCAAGAACAAAATGTAATAAAATATAGCACATTATTTTTTTATTATTAATGCATACTGCTACATTTTGTTAAAAAATGCTTTTTAAAAAATCTAATGTTATTTTTGTGAAAGTTTGTATGAATATTTGTTACTCTTTAATACTAAAATTGCTGGGTGGATTTGGAGGAAATTTGGAATGGAGAAAACTTATACCCTAGATTAAGACATAGGCTACCTTTTGTCCCAGGGGGGAGGGGAGGATTTCCTGCAATTCTTATAGATTTCTAAATTTTGTAACACATTCAAAAGCATGTTGCAAAACAAAATATCACACTGGTGAAGCCATGGTAAATAAAATATAAATATATAACTATACTGCAATTGATAGAATGCGATTCAAATAATTAATGAAAAAGTTAAGTATAAATGCTTAAATAAGCATAGCTTTATGTAGCAAAATTATGTACGGTTAGAAATGAAAAAAAAAAATAGATATTAAAAATACATGTATTTATGAAAAACAAAACAGCTCAGTGCATTGATGAATGACACCAACTACCAGTTTTTTTTATGGCAAATTATGCCTCAACATCTAATGTACCTGGACAATGCAGCTAGTAATAATAATAATACAGTAGAGTCTCGTTTATCCGACCATCACTTATCCGACATTCCGTATTATCCGACATCGTTTTGCATGGGACTGGACTGAAGTAAGGGCTCAAACAATTGTCACATCACGGAAAAATCTGCACCATAATGATGAAAATATGAACACAAATAGCATAGAGCATAGATGAAACTGAAGAAACAATTCTACCTTTAGTGCAACGAAATCCTGGATGTGAGGATGTATCTTTGGAAGAAATTTAAAATTGGGTGGAGGCTGATGATCAGCATAAAATAACTGATAGAGAAATTGCCGCTCTTGTCAACTGCTATGACAATGAAAGTGAAGATGAAACACCGACTGTTGCGGCTCGCAGAATTTCATATAACGATGGAGTTAAGGCACTAGAGACTGCAATTCAATATATTTGAGCATCTAGAAGAAGCCACAGATATTGACATAATGATGCTGCACAAATGGCGAGATTTAGAAGCGAAGAAATGGCACTCATCAGGAAAACAGACTATCAAAAAAAAAATTTTTTTTAATCGTCACTGGACTGAACTTTCAGTGTAAGATACAGTACTTGTAAATTCAAACAACATATAATTACGTAACTGTAAGTTCATTTTTCCCATTCTTTTCTTGTATTTGTAGAGTATGATGCAAGAGAGTAATTGTAATCTATATAAATAAAATTAGACTTTTGTCCGTACATTTCTTGGAATTCAAAAATTTTGCGATTTCTATCCGTTTCAAGCACCCCGGAATCCGATGCGACCCTCAAAAAAGTTTGTCTGTCTGTCATTCTGTCCATGATGCTTTTTATGTTTAAGCATCACGTAAAAACGACTGAAGCAAATGATATGAAATTGGGTGTCATGATTGGTGGTCATTCAACTTAAAACATAGGTGACGAATTTTTAAAAAATCTTGATTCGATTTTCAGATTTTGCAAAAATCTTTCAAACTGCGTAAATTTGTGTTCAAGCATCACGTAAAAACGACTGAAGCGAATGATATGAAATTGGGTGTCATGATAGGTGGTCATTCAACTTATAACATAGGCGTGGAATTTTTGAAAAATCTTGATTGGATTTTGAGATTTTGCGAAAATCGTTTCAAACTGCATAAATTTGTGTTCGAGCATCACGTAAAAACGCCTGAAGCGAATGATATGAAATTGGGTGTCATGATAGGTGCTCATTCAACTTAAAACATAGGCGTCGAATTAAAAAAAATCTTGACTAGATTTTGAGATTTTGCGAAAATCATTTCAAACTGCATAAACTTGTGTTTGCACATCACGTAATAACTGCAAAGGTGAAAAAATGATATTTGGTGAAATGATAGGTGGTCACTCACCTTAAACTATTAGCATCTAATTAAAAAAAATCGATCAGATTTCGAGATTTTGCGAAAATCGTTTAAACTGAGTGAATCTTTGTTCCCGCATTACCTAATGACGACTAAAGCGAATGATATGAAATTTGGTCACATGATAGATGGTTGCTCAACATAATTTAAAGGTGTCCAATTTTTTAAACATTTTTATTAGATCTTGAGATTTTGTGAAAATTCTCTCAAAATACGTTTATATTTCTTCAAACATCATGTAATAACGACTAATACGAATGATACGAAATTTAGTGATATGATAGGTAGTTGCTAATCTTAATTTATAGGCATTGAAATTTTAAAATATTTTGATTACATTTTGAGATTTTGCAAAAATTGTTTTAAAATGCTGAAATTTTGTTCCAGCATCACGAAATAAAGACTACAGGGAATGAAACAAAATAGGGTGACAGGATAGGTTGTCACTCAACTTAAATTCTAGGCTACAAATTTTTCAAAAATGTTGATTAGATTTTGAGATTTTCCGAAAATTATTTGGATATGCATAAATATTCGTTCGCACATCACATAATTACGACTAAAGCGAATGAAATGATACTACTTAGTTACTCTCTAACATGTAATAGTTTAACAATACATAAAAATTATAACTTCGCTTCTTTACTTTGGCAACATACTACATCCAGTGTGTACTCCTACAATGCTGACGAAAGTTCTTACTTTTTGGAAATTTGCATTCACTAACCCATCAAGGACAGGTACTTCAGCTAGTATAACATATGTGTGTGTATTCCAGGATACAATTTAGACTAACGTTTAAGAAGCTTTTCTTGATTCCTCCCTATTATCTGACATTGTGCCAGCCCCTTTATGTCGGATAAGCGAGGTTCTACTGTAATAACAAAAAATATCTTAAGAATTCTGGAAATAAAAATGAACTGTCATATAGAAACTGAATAAACACATACACATTCACAAAAAACAAAAAACAAAATTCCTCATACCAGCAGGATATCCGACAAATACAATAACCTGCAAAAAGAAAAGAAATTTATTAATTACTAAAATTTAAGAGTAAAATTTGGTACTTTTCCACTATCCGAACTCCACCCAAATTTGGCAATTTTTTTCGGGTAGTAGAGGGCCAAGCTTGGCGACATTATTTTCTGGAAACCCATCCTCGATCGTGCGGCGATCTTGTCTTATTTTTTTTTGGTAACCCGGCTTCTTGGTGCATAGTACATTTGCTACTGCTTGAAAAGCAAAGGACAACGTATTAGTTGGCACACTAATTGTACTAATCTGCGAGTGTGTTATGTATTCATAACACACCAATTTGATTTATTAATCTTGAATAGGCCCTAAGCAAGTGTTTGAATAGCAAATGAAAGCCAATTGTGTAAGTTCCGTATCTTATCGCTGCCTTACACGATCCTGTTCTTGTATTCTTCCTCGCGGTTTAATGTGCGTTGCCATATTTATTTAGTTTAGGTGAGTGTTGGTTTAATATATATATATTTGGATAAATATGAATTAATAGGAAATGTGGCGAGGAATGAGGAAGATAAAATAAATTTTTGTTAGAGTAGTTGAAGGAATTGTTTTGTAAAGTATGAATGCCTATTTATCCTATGGATGAGCTATAATCCCAGAAACAAGTGGCGGCTGTTGTGCAGTTTCTAATGGCTAAATAACGATCCAGGCAATTCAGCCGCATAGGGCTAAATTTTACCACCATGTATGTTTTGAAATTGTGTATTTTCGATAGTGGGAGTGTTTCAAAGTGAAACATGAACTGTAAAAGATATGTTGGAATTTAAAGCGGTAAAAGGTTTGAAATTTAATGAATAAGTTTCAAAAAAGAGTAAAGTTATATTTGTTCGTGTGAGGAATTGATGCCACTAAAATATTTTAATTTATGTAGAATTGCCTATTTTATGTCTTCAGGTTCTAGAAAATGCTGAATGCAGCAGTATAGCAGTAAAACATCCTTGTAGATGCTCGGTGAGTAAACTAACTTGCTCAAAAAAAAAAAAAAAAAAAAAAAAAATCCTGTAGGTAATTTCATTGTCGTATTGTTCAGAATAGTAAAGTGAGGTCTTGCAGATGTAATGTCGATATTTAAAATGTTAATTGGTTTGAAAATTATAGTTTTAGTTCTAGAACAGTAATACGCTTTATTTATTGCTGATGTAAGGATTTAACATCTATTGAATTTTGTCGTATGCAATGGTGAGCCTGTTAATTTGCCTGTTTATATTTTTAACTTTGCATTTTGTGATAAAATGTTTGTTTTGAAAGCACTGAAAATGTTTAAAGCAAAATAAATATCTTGTAGGTTTTTGGCGACACAAAAAATTGCCTAAAACACATTGTAGCTACTTGGCGACAAAAAAATATCACCAAATTTGGCTGGAGTTCGGATAACGGAAAAGTACATAAAATTGTTATAATAGGAACAAATTGCCTTATTTATTAATTAACAGCAGTTTATAAGCTCACTTCAGATGTCGAAGAAAAAATACTTTCAGCAGTAAATTCTTTTTCCGGCTGTGGCTGACATCTAACAGCTAGAGGTGCACTTTTGATATTTCTCTAAAACAATAATAAATACGTATCAGAATCTGCTAAGCAGTATTATTTACAAAACAAAAGAGTCAAAAATAAATATAAACATACAGTTGGTATCATAGTTATACGGTCCCTAAAAATTTTTTAAGTACTCATAGATATTCAGAAATGAAAACATAAACACAGACTTAAATTGAAAATGATAAATAGAAGTGTTCAGCCACAGTATATTTGATCTTATGTTTTCTAGTCAGTTTAAGTCCTTACACTTATGTGCAATCAAATATGAATAATAACAAGATCAAAGATTAGAATTATTATTTTTCTTTGGTATTTTTGACTTAAAAGTCATAAGTTATTTGCGTTCTCTAATTACATGACTTTTTTTTTTCGGGGGGGGGGGGGGGTATAGTTACATGTAGTTTTATCACAAATTTCTGTGCATGATACATTAATTTTGTTTGATTACTTTAGATACTACTTTACTACTTTTGTAATTCTTTCAGCAATTGATTAGTGGTTTTATTCAAGTGAAATATTCATATCGTATTTTAGTACAATGTATTTCGCAGTTTAAAATCATCATTAACTTTCTAAAGTAAACATTGGTGCAACAGCTTACGTGGGGCAAAGGCTTTTGGTGGCCAACTATGGCTTCATGACCATGGGCTCTTGGGTGCAAAAGCATATACTTTGGCCAGGTGGTCAGCCTGAAGCACAGCCCCCAGTATTTAGTCTCCTAGCAAGCCTAGTCCTCATTTTATCAACCTACTCAAGGGATGAAAGGCTGAGTCAACTATACCTACCTTGGGAATCGAGCCCCAGATCTATGGCTTGGCAGCACAATGTGTTACACTGCTGGGATTCAAAATCATTAATAATTTATGCAAATTTAGGAGCTAATTTTTCAGCCAATTAATATTTTAATTAACTTTTTGCAGTTGTTTTTGGCCATTTGATGATTTTTTAAAATTACAAACTTTAAGGTAAGAAGCAAGAGATCTGTAACTTTCTTAGGGTTAGGGTTAGCATTCTTCGCTAACCCCTTGTATTCCATTCGACCCCTGGTTTTTATATCTCATTTCTTCATTCAGACTGACTACTCCTTATAAAACTCAGAATTTTTTAAACCTTCATTTCAATGTTTAACACCCCCCCCCCCCAATATCAAAAAGTCATATATATGCCTTTGAAAATATCAATAAGTTAAAATGATTTTATTTTTGATCCAAAAAATTTTTAAAAGCACTATGTAAACCCACATTAATAACTTATGTCAAGATCCTTAAAATAGAAACTTCTATGGATTTTCAAAGTTCAAAATTTTACTGTTACTAATTTATAATAATTCCCTACAATACACATAATATTTCAAGTTTAAATAACTAAATTTCAAAGAAAAACTTACAGGATCAAAAACTGGCATGGCATAAGAGGCAGGTTTATAGTTAAGGAAATATTCCTCAGGAGTATAAAATTTCACATTTATGTTGAGAGCAAACTGAAATTTAAAAATATTATTAATAAATATGCATAATTTATTCCAGTTGGGCCATTCCTATAGAAATGTAAAAAAAGGGGGTAGATAAATAGATAAAATACTTAAAAATAATATTTGTTTTTGAAATTTTATTGTAATGAAAGTGTTGTATAGTGTAATAATATTTTTTTCATAAAATAAGAATACATTCTTCATATGACAAATTATTTTTGTGTCATGACCCTAATTTTTACTACTTTAAATATGCTTAATTTTAAAAAATAGGAAAATCATTTATTCCCAAATATGAATTCTCTACAATTGATTTCAATTAAATTTCAGGGAGTAATCCAGACTATTTAGTTTTATTTGATAAATAATTAAACACGCCAGCTAATTTAGTCAAGTGTTTGTAGATTGAAAGTTTATAGCTGTTACAAGTTTAGAATATGGCAATAAATAAAAACCTCTGTGTTAAATATAACTTTTTATTATATTTCAAATGTCATTAAGTTGTGAGTCTGCATAATCTATTTAGAGAAAAACTATAAAGAAATCATGAATATAAGGATTACACCATTAGTTCTGGGGCCAAGATAAATAAATAGATAAAAATTAATAAAAATAAAAAGTATTGAATGCACGAAACTTATTCAGCAACAACTTCGTATATTTAAAAAAATATATATTAGAAATAATTTATTGAACAAATATCATTCCAGTATATACATATCACATCATACTTAACAATTTTCTTGCAGATAATGAAAACAGTGCAGTTTCAATAATCAAACATGTTTCAAGTAAGATTTTATGTTCTATTTGAAAGTTATATAAATTAAAATACATTTTTTGATGTTGGTGTAATTTATCCTCAAAATTAGTGCAATATTTCCCACGTATTAAGTTTCCAGATCATGCCATGATAAGTGGTCGGCTAAAAATCAATGCAACCCTCACAATATTTTATTATATATCAATATAATAAAATATTGTGATATAACTCATCATATATATTTTATTATATTGATATATAATAAAATATTATAACTCATTTTTTAAAAATGATTTTGATGAATACATACCATACTGTTAGAAAAGTTAGCAGTTTTTATGTTAGTAATATGCATATTTATTTTTATTTTGAAATTTCACAACTAAAAATGTACATTTCTGCAAAAATCACACATTTGAATGAAATTTATGTTAATCCCAGACAGCACATAAGCTTAAATCAAGCTTGACATTTTCTTTGAATTTGACGTATTAATACAAGCTTGACAGTTCAATTTATTTTAAGCTTGCAGCAAGCTTGGAGAAGTCATTTGAACTGTCAAGCTTGAATACAGCTTGAAAGGGAGAGCATGCGGTGATGGCGCCATCTGTCGCTGTAGGCGAGAAGGAGAATGGACATTAATTTGTCTAGCATTTTCTCAAATTTGCTCATATTAAATAAAGAAAAGTTCGTAAAAGTTGTGTTTTATTTTATTATCGCACAAAACCTTGACATTAGAACACGCAAGGGGAAGGAATGAATGGGATTAGCCCCTCTGAAGTGTAACACGAGGGGAGTTTTAGTTTTATTTACATCTAAATAACATTAGTAATTCCATTAACTAATTAATTAGCCCTAAAAATAAATTTTAATACAATTAACACAATTTAGTTAGTTAATATACTTCACTTTATGGGTGGAAGAATAAGGCGCAATCCGGCCGCCATAAAATAATTTATCATCAGTCATAAATGTACTTGACCATAGAATTAAAAAAAAAAAAAAAGATTCTATATTTCCAAATATGGAAATTCTTCAAAATAAAATACAATTATACTACGAAATTGATTTCAAAATCAGTCGTTTGTCTTGATTTTGGCCAATATTGCCCAACATGAGTGTCACGATATTGAAAGTTTTTAAACGTGTGCTGCTTTTAAGTTTATATTATGCATATTTCCCTATTAGTAGAGTCTATAAATCAATCATAACATTATTTTAATTTTGATTCATCCCATGGAAAAATAAAAGAAAGAAATCGGTTTGATCGATCTCGCCAGAAAACGGCGTGACAACCATGGCAGTCACTTCAAACTTTAGTTGTCCCGACCTGAGGCAGATTGGCGGAAGGGTTAGGACGCTGGCCTCCCAGCCCTTAGGTCTCGGGTTCTATTACAGCGGTGGATGCTTGATGGAAACAGATTAAATTAACTTGAAATTTCAGCAGAGAGGGAAAAATGCATGGAAAAATAAAATATATGGGGCGAGTTCGCCGACGGGTGCCCCGTGTATTTAAGACATTTTTTTTTTAGAAATATTTTTCAAGCTTGAAATTAAGCTTGTTATGTCAAGCTTGATTCAAGCTTGCTATGCCAAGCTTAATGCAGCTGGGCAAGTGTAAACTTGAACACTTGATTCAAGCTTGCATTAAGCTTATAGGCTTGAAATTTTCAAGCTTAATTCAAGTTTATTGACTTGATAAATCAAGTTTGATGCAAGTTTGCTGTGCTGTCTGGGATATGTATTCACTAGAGGATAAAGCCACTGTGGAGGCAATTACAATTAGAACTAGAAAAGATATTCAATAAAATATGTCTACACTCAATATATTTAATCTTTGTTCACTTAAAATAAATAACTCATATGCAATTTTTATCATATACCGAAATCAAAATTGCATTTTCTTCTAAAAATGGACGAAAACTTTTTGCATTTGAAAGATTTGGTTTTGCTAAGAACATCTGCTCTCATAACAATGTTCCATGCAGAGGAAATCATTTTATTTGTGAAAAAAAGTTAAACTGGATAATCTAAAAAAAATATTTTAAACAATTTGGAATCACAATTTCTCTTCAAAACCTGATAGCTGTGACTTCAGTATGGCATCATTGTCACTTGCGACACCAATTTTGAACTGCAAATTTTTAACATTTTCTCTCCCAGAAATAAAATAGAGCTGGAAATAGGGAACAATCACTTGAAAATTAGAACAGGTGGATTTTCAGATTTTTAAAGTAGTGCAGATTATATTCTTTATTTTTATACACAATGAATAATTGATGAAAAATTTCAAGCAGATCATATAAACGACATAGACTTTATTATGTTTGTTGGAGTAATGGTGGTAAAAGTTTTATCTTGAAGTGGTTGAACTAGAATTGATCTAGAGTCAGTGAAAGAGCCAGAGATTGGCATAACTATATACAGTAGAGCCTCGATCTATCGTTTTTCAAGGGGTGCGTAGTAAGAAACGATGCATGCGGTAAAACGACGAATGCAGGTTAAGTATTGCGAGTTAAAATACGAAGAAAACAATATTTATGAATACACACAATGTATAGAGTATACCAAAAATACTAAATTTGTTACCGAACTATAAAAGAAACAAATTGAAGTTGTGTAGAAATTAAGTGATACTTATTTTTTAAAAATCAGTAATTTTACACTGGGTTTTTCATTAATCTTTTAATTAAACAAATTTTCAAGATTTACAATATTTTTTATTTTTGTCTTTTTATGTGTATTCATGTTTGCATATAAAAGTCATACAATTTCAAAGACCGCTATTGCGTAGGATAAACTAGGCACTAGTGTTGGCTCAGTCTCATCGGGATGAATATTATTCTCAGCTTCTTAGAGATTATTTTCATTTTTTGTGTCACATTTCTTCCATTCTTAGAATATCGCACGTTGCTACTTCTAAACAATAGAAATATAATAACTACATTTCACACCATACACATCCCTGCTAGATGTAAGAGCTCTTCATCTATACCATCATCAACCCAAGAAATCTAGCAGGAAGTAATTAGATTTGTAAGCCGTTTTGATCCGCTTGATCTTCAATTTGATTTCGGTCAGAAGAAACATTTTACAACGATGGACGCGAGAAAGCGAATTTTTGACGAACAATACATGTGGGTTTTGTTAACATTATTTGAATATAGTTTGTGCAGGGACCTTAGAAATAAAACGATCAGTATGGGAAAATGATGAATGAGGGAACGATAGATCGGGGTTCCACTGTAGTAGAAAATAAATCTTAATTAATGGATTCATTTTAGTTTTTTCTATTTTTATGTTCTTTAAAATGAGAACAAAAGTTAATAAATGAATGTATGTCTGCATTAGAAGGATATCGACATCATAATAATAATCAGACAAGGAAACTTCATATAGAAACTTGAGAAGTATAGCAATAATAACATACGGATTTATATTACTTTCCTTTCCTGTTTAACAAGAAATGAATAAGGTATTAGAATTGTTTTTAATGATTGATATTGATGATTGCGATAATCAACAAGTTAATTTCAATCTAGCAGCAACAGTGATGGAACATAAAAAAAGTTATTATAGGTTTATCTTCCTATGTATGAAAGACAAAATAAATAAGTAAATAAAAATTCATTTTAAATTTTTAGCATCTGATAATTTTTTTTTTAAATAAACTATTATATGCTTCATTACTGTTTTCTTTGTGTTAACATTTTACTAACTTTCTTAAAAGTACAGCACAACATTTAAAAAAAATTTAAACATTAGATATAAATGATAATTCTTCCTTTGTGTGTGCACATATACTTATGTAACATTAAGTATAAAAATCATATCAAAATGATTTTTGCATACATCTTCCCACTAAACAGAAGAAAAGTTTTTGAATTTTTCTCAAATTCTCCATTCGACAACAATAAGCAACAATTCTTGAATAACTAACAAAAATCACTAGACATGAATAATGTGGCTAGTAGTAGAGTTTAATATAATTTTTATATGCAGATAAAAAACAACTTCTAAATGATGAAAAAAATTTTCTTTGATACAATTAAATATTATTGATATATATCATTACAAACGACATTACATAAACCTAAAGTAATAAACTTTTTAAATAACAGTTTTTTCCTAAAAATAAATGTAATAAATATGCTTACAAGGCGATCAGCACAAGAAAAGTCCTTCTTCTTTTTAGGTGCCCAATTGGCTGGCCTGCCAGCGGCATCTAAATATCAAAAATAAAAATCAGCATGTAGATTTCCCAAGCTTCATTTAATGGCATAAGTTGTTAACTGTTTCAAAATATAAAATTCCTTTTCCATTTAATTATACTTTCATAAAAAAATATAAAAAGTTATTTAATTATAATATGCATTTGTAAATATTTCTAGAACAATTGGAAACTATAAGTGTTGAAATAAATTAATTAAATGAGAATTGTGAAAAGTCACCAGCATCATTTGGTAATAAAAATATCTGAATATTTATCAAATTTAACCAGATTTTTTAGATTAACAAAGAACTGCTGCTAATTTTAAGTAACAAACTAAAAACATAATATAGGTCTTGCCCACTACTGGGGCAGGAAGTTGCTTAAAAATCAGCTACCAGTGTCATTGCCCCCCCCCCTATACACACATCATTGGCAGTGGATGGTCTGAGAGATTTTTATTTTTTTGTTTTTAAGATTAAAAAAATGAAATCAGTAGACTGTCCACGACTGTGGAATGTTTCAGGGGATCTAAGACAAAATGATCAATCAAACTGCCAATTGGTGGAGATTGACTTTTCTTTTTGAGGTAGAAGGTGATCAAAAGATCCCTGGCAAGAGATTTTTGAGGGGTGCTCTCCACCACAGTGGGGGCCAACTTAAAAATAAAAGAAAACGTCAGTAGATATTGTCACCACAGACGGCCCTTCACTAACCTAAGGTCACCAGTGATTTTTAAATTAAGAAAAAAAAAAGCCAGTTAATTTGATAAATATTTAATCATTTATCACACTGACTTAATCATGTTAGTGATTATACACAATCCCCTAATATATTAAGTTTATTGCATTGTATACATACTGCACAATTATGTCATACATGTTTCATTAAATTTTCTGTTCTTTTTTCCACACTTAGGCTGCAAGTACAAACACATAACAATACTACAATTTTTCATTACAGACACACACACAGAGAGAGAGAGAGAGAGAGAGAGAGGGAGGGAGGGAGGGGTGTTGCCAGTGGCGGCCCGTGGTCAAAACTGTTAGTGCAGTGCAGCCGGAAGCATATGAGCCCCCTCCCCCTTCCTCCGGACAGGAATGGAAAATCTTTGTTATTGAATTCGAAATCTGGCGGATTAAGCCCTCACCGAGGAAAAAAAAAAAAAAAAAAAAAAAAAAGAAATTACATAAAAAATGTAAGAGATCCTATTTTACTTCCATAAAATGGACATAAATTTCAACCAGCCGCTCTTATCCTCAAAACTGCATTAATCCGTGTCTGATTCGAAGTTTCCTTGAATTTTCTTTTGTAACGATAACTTGAGAAGAAAAGAAAAAAAAAAAAGAAAACTGACTTATTTTTTATAAGTCAAATCAATCCTCCTTTCTTTTAAACTTGCGAATCGGTCAGTGATGCCCTCATAAAAAGGTGTCGTTTTAATTCAGGTATCAATAACTTTAAAAGCTCTTTAAAATTTTCCATGTTTAAAGAATCTTCTCGCTCGCCATGTCCTCTCAATGCCAGTTCTTGCTTACTTAAAAACAACACTGCTTTGATGGGTAATTGTCCATTCATAAACGTCCATTCAGACTTACCTTCTTGATAAATTCAGCAATATAAAGTCGAGAGTTTTCCGAACATATATTCTCCTTACCCCCTCCCTCACTTCTCGAGCCAATCAGTAAGTCGATTTCACAAGTGCTGCCGACCTTTGATTTTCTTTCATGAGCTGAGTCTCTGCTGCATACCCCCATTATAGACTATACCGGAGGGGCTGCTTACGTAGTCGTTGTCATGGCAATGGTGCTGCCGATTTTCTTTTCAGCACTCTGGGCTGAACCAAAGATTTTCCCAATTGAATTGCGAGAAGATTAAAGTGCTTTTTTTCTGAATGAGCGATCCGGCCACAATACGGGTTTTTTTTTTTTTTTTTTTTTTCGTTGTTTGGAGATTTTTTTTATTTACCGTTGGAATTCCATAATTCTAATCTGAATTTAGGAAAATTAGTAGAATAAATTATTTTAAAGTATGTGCTGATAATTTCAAGTGCAGCCCGGCTGTACTTGCTGTATCCCACAAGCCGCCACTGGGTGTTGCCCATTTTTCGCACGGACTGGATGTTGTTAAATCAGTGAATACAAATGAAAAATGAATAAATAAATATTAAACATAGTTTTATATATTTAATCTCCTAAAAATACTTTACATTATTCCTTATGATTCTTCTAACTATACTTCATTTTTTAAAATACTGTTTGGATCATAATTCACAAGTGTGCCGTATTTGTCTTTCTTGGTCCATAAAAACTTCTTCAAAATTGAAATCTATATTAAAACTGCCGCTTACTGTCACAATTTTACCATAGTTTATTTATTTATTTTTTTTTAAATTTAGTGTGCTGTGATGGAATAAATGTCTCGGCTGGTGAGGAAAAATTTGGAAAAGTAGTGTGAGGTACATACAATAGTATGTACACTGGTAAATGCTTGTAAGTACCTTATTTTGTCTACCATAATATAAGGGCAAAGATTTTCTGATTTCCCTTTGGATATGATGATTGATATTTTATTCTTTAAATGTAGCATATATTTTCTGAAGTATAACAAAGAAATATTTGAAAAGCAAAACAGTCAAAAACAGCAAAAAGAGAAGACGTAGAAAAGTGCGATATACTGAGGCACAATATAACAAAGAGAACTGTACCATGCAATGCTTATGCTAGTTTATTTTATGATGCTTAATAATGGAAGGAATAACAAACTATCTGAAAACATAGTTAGTTCAACCTATAATCTCAGAAAGATGAAATTGTAAACAGAAAAAGATGAAATTACATGAAGCATAAATACTACATACCTCCAACAAACAAACTTGCTTCAAGGTCAACAGGAACCCCTTGATTACATTTCTGAACAAAGTAGTCCCACATGCCAGTATTGGGTTTACGATATTTTCCAGAACCAGTAGAAACAATAACTTGAATTGGAACACCAAGCTTTTGTATAATTCTCTGGACTTTCTTTTTAAATTCAGGTGCTGATGTTCGGCCTCTTGAAATACCTTTCTATAACATGAAAAGAAATAACAATCAGTAACAGAATTTTAAAGGAAATTTGATTAGTTAGCAACAACATATAAATTTACAGATTAATTAATATAGGTTTTGCTAGTTAAAAGTAGCAGTTAGATTATACATACATACAACAAAATTAAAATACACAAAGATATTAAATGAAATTAAGAACAGTCAAATACAGCTAAAAGCTAATATGTACAAGCTGTTAATGAGCTATTGAAAAATGATCAACATAGTTACAAAGAAATTAAAATTCAAACAAAATTTCTCATTTGAATAAGAGTTTTAATATATCTATTGACAGACCTTTGAGTTACTGTGATGAATCTCGATGTTTTCAAAACTATGCACTATTTCCAGAAATTCTTACTGCATCATGGATGGGTCAAGTTTAGTATTTTTGAAACACTGTATATAGCTTCAGCATGAATTTCAAACCTCTTTTGCACACAGTTTTTTTTTTTTTTTTTAATTGTCATAAGTTTCTTTGGAAATGTATTTAGTTGAAAAAAAAAAAAAAAAAAAAAAACCTGAACGGTTTCTTTTTAATTGATCTGTGCCTCTACAGTTAAATAAGAAATAAGACTATTAAATAATGCTATGGAACTCTTTGAATATTTTAATACTTACTTGATTTGTAAATATTACAATTTTGTAACCTTCAGCATTCAACTTTTTCAGCTTTCCAGGAATATCAGGATATAGTATTCTAAAAAATAAAATAAATAGTCATACATAGGGGGAGTAAAAGTGTTTCAATGAGGATAATCATCTGTTAAAAATCTCCTTATTCAGTAAAATAGGAGAATGACAATTAAAAATTTTTGTGAATGAGCTAAAATGTATACAAAAAAAAAAAAAGTCTAGTCTTTGAATTTTATTCAATTTACACTTCCCAAAAGTAAAATAAAATACTGACATATGATTATATACCTTCAAAAAGTGTAAGCTAACTGCATAAAGCCACAGAGTAAGAATAGATAGAGATGCCTTTTTCCATCTTCTTAACTTAACCCGAGCTGGCTGTGCATGAGCACAGCCAGCTGCATCAAAAAAGGGGTCTCTAGATCTGTGGCACTCGATGAATGTTTCGATCGTCCGCCATCTTGCTGGTAGGTAAGTCGAGCGATGGCAACGGCTGCCCTTTTTTCAGCATTGGGCAGTCATTTCAGCTGTTCTCGCATACTTCCAGTTTTCAGCAGATGTCACAGTGGTGTTAAAAATAATCGTGACAATTTTTTTTAATGGGAAATGACATGCTAAAAAGTAAAGGATTTTCGTGGAGTTATGTCACCCGCAACTATTTTTATAGAAATCAAATCTATTCTTCGTGACTGGCAACAGTCAAAACGTCAGAGATTGGTGTTCCCAGAGCGGGAACACTGTGCGTTAAAGGGTTAACAATGTCTGGCTTACTAACATGACCACTTTATCTATTTCCAACACATTCAAAGAAGCCCACGTTAGAAGTTTCTTCCATGGTAATAACATTTTTATTCAGAAGTTAAGACAAGCTTTTCCAATATAAAGTACTGGAATACTTTTATGAAAGTATCAAAACTGCACTGACAATTTTGATGAATTACTTTTAAGAAAGCATTGTTGAAATCTTTCTTATTAATTGGAGATAGTTTGAGTGCGAAAGCATGTTGAATGTTAACAACATATTATGGGCATTTAAAACATGCAAATAAAAAATGAGTCAAAGTGCGATCCATAATCTAATGTATTATTAATTGTAATGAAATTAATATTGAATGAAAAGTCTAATAATTACAAAATTAAAGTTTAGCTGTGCTCACTTTGTTGAATGATAATTTTTTTTCATGCAATGCTCATTAATTAAAAGTCATTTTAAAAAATGAGATTGTTATGTTTTATTATGAATACGAGATTCTCAACAGAGAAAATTTGGAAGTTTTTGATATGTATGTAAAATATACATGTTTGTTTTAAAAAATATTGCAAAACTTATCAACAATCACAAATCACTAAGATCTGGATACTGAAAAAAATTATCTCCATGTTTAATTTTTTTCAGTTTTCGGGGAGGAGGGGAAGGGATACATTATATGTATTGTATTTAAATATGGTTCAATTATTTCATAATTTTCAGTTTCTTTCATAACTTATTTCTCATTACATGCCCAAAATCTTAAACAATCAACAGAAGTTTAGCAACTTTTAGGAATGAATTTTCAAATTCAGTATTAAAACTGAAAGATGGCTGAGACGTGCAGGTCTAAGGTTCTGGCTCTAGTGCAGCAATCAATTGGTTTGAAGTTTTGGAAAGTCTTCTACAGAGTGAATATGCATTAGAACACCTTAAAATGTCCATAGCCTAAGGTATCCCACCTTATGCAGATAGCCCTTGTGAAGCTTTGCCTTAACCAAAAACCAACCAACAACAAGCTAACGAATAAAGAATTAAAAATCCATAACTGCAATCATTGCATTCTAATTAATTTCCAAGAACAAAATGCATTTAAAAAAAATAATTTTGCATACAGAACATTAAACTAAGCTTAAAGCCATTGAGGAGTATCATTTTAGAAAATTGTCAAACTATGTATTATGATATTAACTGTATTTATATGTAGTTAGAAAATTTTATTTCTTTGTTAAAAAAAAAAAAAATCAGAACAGGAAATAAAGCTACAATAAAACAAATAAAATGCACATTCATTACATGATTCAAAATACGTTACACATAGCAAAATAATCAAAATTTGAATTATATGCAAATACAGAAGCCCGGTGGTGAAAGAGTTACCAAATTGTACTGATGTGCAACAGGTCCAGGGTTCGATTCCCAGACTGGGCAAGGTTCACTCAGCATTTTATCCCTTAAATGAGTCGATTAAATGAGGACCAAGCTTGCTTGGGAATTAAACACTGGGGGTTTCGCATTAGGCTGACCATCAGGCCAAAGCACATGCTTTTGCACCTCAGAGCCCATGGCTGCGAAGGAATGGTTGAGTAACGTAGGCTTTGTCCTGCAAGTGGGCTGCTGCGTCAATGTTAAACTTTTAACATGAAAATACAACATAAAATGTTATACTAACTGCCAGTCATTAGTGTCAACAGGGAAAACTTTTCCAGATTTTGTACCGATGATTGTATAATCAAGATCAAATGCAGCTACCTAGAATAAAAATTTAAAAATAATCTAAGTTCATTAATATATATAAATACATATATATTTTAAATGCATTTGGCTAAGAGACAGTTACAACAATATTTGCAAACTATTTTGAGTTTTCCTGTAAAAGAACTATTTAGACTATATGCATGAATTTCAGCCTATGATACTCAAGAGTAGTGCAGCTTTCTATCAGTGAAAAAATCTTTAAAATTGGTTCAGTAGTTACAAAGATGTTTATATAGCATAATGTATTAGAATTCTTTTGAGTACCCCTGTAAAAGAACTATTTATACTATATGCAGGTAAGGTAGCCTGTAATACTGAGGAATAATGCAGCTTTTTATTAGTGAAAAATGTTTTAGAATCTGATCGGTAGATACAGAGATACCCAAAGAGAGTGATGTAATTCTTATGAGTGTCTCTATAAAAGAACGTAAGGTATGCATGCATGTATGTAAGGTATGCATGAAAGGTAGCCTACAATACTCAGTAGTGCAGCTTTCTATTAGTGAAAAAAAGTTTCAGAATCGGTTCAGTAGTTACAGATATACAAAAAGAGTGTGATGTAATTCTTATGAGTGTCCCTGTAAAAGAACTGTTTGTGATATATGCATGAAAATTATCCTATAACAATCAGGAATTGTGTAACTTTCAATCAGTGAAAAAAGTTCTAGAATCGGTTCAGTAGTTAGAAAAATGCCTATAGAGCACAATGTATGAGAATTATTTTGAGTGTCTCCATAAAAGAACTATTTATGCTATATGCTTGAAAGGTTGCCTATATGTTAATCCAGGTATAAACTATCTTGATTCCAAATTTTTTCTAAATATCTTCAGCCGTTTTTGCGTGATTCAGTAACAAATATCTAAACACACAAACATACATGTTATAATATAACAGGATTTGAAAATTTATGAACTTTTAAGAAACACATTTGGACTTAATTTTTTCTTATGCTTTTTAATTTGGCATAAAACTGATGCAATTTCAGTGCTATTTCATGTTTTTCAAATGCACGTGATTCTGCAAATAGCATTTCTGCTTTATTTCAAAAGTACAAAACATTTTATACAGGCACAACTTGCCAAGCATGGCTCCCTAAAAACGGCTTTTAATTAATAATTAAAATTTTAAAATTCCGAGTCTGACGAACATGCAGATACAGATTTACAAACATTCACTTTAATTATTATTATATATATATTCAATTTAAAAAGTGTCCATTTTTTAAAAATTCAAAATTGATGTTTCACAATTTTAAGTGTTACTTGAACGAAAATTAAAATGTTATGGAAGTTCATTTATATATATATTTTTTTTTTTGTATCATAATGCATCAATTTCAAATGAAAAAACTACAAACATGAAATTTCCTGTTTAATTTATTAGGTATACAAAACTCAACTAGTAATATGAAAATGATACCAAAGAAATATAGCACAAAATAGTAATATATATATGTGTGCATATATGCTACTAATATATAAATGTCAATGTTTGTATGTTTGTTTATTACTCTTTCATGCTGAAACGGTTTGACAGATTTGGATGAAATTTAGAATTAAGTCCTGGATTAACATATAGGCTACTTTTTATAGCACAAAAAAAACTGTTCCTATAATATACAAAAAACTATATTTTATTTAAAAAAAATATATATACAATTGAGTTGTTATTTTACAGAGCCATCGACGGATGGTGCAAACTTAAGTAGATCTGCAGCCTTTAATATACATTTGTACAGGGCTGGCTCAAGGGGAGTGCGAATGTAGGCGATCACCTAAGGCACCGCTCCTGGGCCATTTTTTTGCTATCACATTAGACGGAGCTTGGTAGATGGTTGCGATATATCCCGAAAAAAGCCAAAAAGTAAAGCTAATATGTACTAGCAGCGCTAGTAGTAACTTACATAAGATATGATAGAAAAGAGGTCCCGCTCTTTCGCTTCGCCTGGGGCCCTGCATGTCCCTCAGGCCAGCCCTCATTTGTAAGAAACCCACTGTATCATGTGACTGACGCTGTATCATCCTTTAACATCATTTTATCACCTGTTACACCTGACTAGGATAAAGAATACACCTGAATGAGTTTTTGAAACTTTCATTCAGTTCTAATTGTGCATTTTTCTGCGCAGCTTTTTCCCATTCTATTTCTATTGAATTACATCCAGAAAAAAAAGTGTTAGAAATATCAATTATAATTTTGTTTAATCAACTCATGAATAATGATACACTCTCCAACTTAATGGAATAAGGAAAGAAAATAGGGAAGACGCATGGATTATGATACGCTTTTAATATATAGTACTTCAGTACATATTTAGAATCTGAAAGTGTTTCAGATTTTCTTACTTTCTTTTTCTTTTTATTTTTTGATAACAGACAATGTATCCAGAAGCTCTTCCGAATTAATATAGTATGAAATAATTTGTACCTTTTTGTAGGTTTTTATCATTAAACTATCTTATTTTTGTAACCAAGGGCGGCTTGACACGGTAAGCATTGCATCGGGGTGCCAGCTTTGAAGGGGCATCATTTCAAACTCAAAAACTAAGAGCATAAAAGGGGGTGTCTTTTTTATGTTAGCAGGGGGTGCCATTACCCTAGGGCAGCCCTTGTTTGTAACCATCTAAATTTTAAATTCTATTTAGAATCTGAGAGATTCCAGTGCCAAGGAAGCCGATGAGAAACAGGATTCTCTCCAAACAAGATTTATTAAGATGGCAAACCACCTGGTCACTGGAGGTGGCTAGTATATATAGAAATAGATAATTCCAATGCTCACAGTTTCCTAAAGTGGACAGTGAGTATCTGATAATGAACATTATCATTACCTGAAAAGAAAACTGTAAAACTTGAGGTTTATGGCATTTTGTTGTCGGTTTAATAGTTTTCTAGTTATGACAAAATTTCATCATACAAAATCTTGTACTCCTGACAGTAAATTACCATCAAATTTGGAAAATTATTTCAAATTTCATAAAATGCAGCAATGATGGTCTAAAAATAATAATAAGAAGAAGAAGAAAGAGCATATATTCCTGAAATTGCATTTATTTTTTCAAGACATTAAAACTGAATTACAGTTCTGCTTCATTAACTTTTCTTAAAAATTAAAAGGTAATTCTTTCAATTACAACCCAGCCCAAAACATGATTTTTTTTTAAGATGGCAGTTGTCAACATGAACTCAACATTCTATAAGATTAATCAACAGCAATCTTCAAAACAATCTGCTTTCAGCGGTTTTTTGTTAACACATCAATAGGTCCGGTCTTGTACCTACTGGACTTTCTGTGCTACCAAAAAAAAAAAAAAAAAAATAGTAAGTTTGGCAGAAGTTTAGTCAGGATTTTTACTTTCCGAACATGTACCATGTAAGAAAAGTATTGTAATCATGAAACAATTCGACTTCGAGATTTTGGTGTATTTACACGTTTTGAGGTCTTCTGAATTCCTTTATGCTGTTTTTACAAGATTTATGAATGTATGTGTGTGTATGTGAGTGAACACGATAGCTCCTAAATGGGGCATTCGATTGAGCTCAAATTGGGTATACATGTTATAAACCACCGTCGCAAGACCGGTATTGATTTTGGTGTGTATAGGACTTATAGTTTTTCTACAGGGCTACGACAAAGATTTTTTTTACATTATGGCATATGGGGAGAAATTCTTGAATGTGCGCTAGCATTTAAATGGTGCAATCGAATGAGCTTTAATTTGGTATATATGTTTGAATTATTCATTGATTAAAATTTATTTAAATGCTTGGTAATGATCTTAATCATAAGTGTTCGGAAAGTCGAGTGGAGTCACTCCAGATTTTTTTTTTTTTTTTTTTTTTTTGCGGGGGTGAGTGGAGATGATACGAAATAAACCATGAGTAAATAAAAGGAATTTCAGTACAATTTAGAGCTTATGAAAACTAATCTGAAAAATTTTCCGGCGATATATCCTAGTATTCCCCCTCCCTGGCTACAACTCTGGAGTCTGGCCACCACTGTAGAGGCCACAATGTATATCAGCTGTGTAAGGAAAATAATCAACAAGTGTATTTGGGCGTGTTTTAAAGTAAAGCAAGAATTAAAAGATATTACGAAAAATACTGAATGTTGATAAATTGTGTTTTAAAGGATTTCATTTAAGCAGAAAAAAAAAAAAAAAGACTTTTAAATGCATTTTATACATTATATTTTAAACATTTTATAGACAATAATATCTGAAGCATGCTAATGAATCATCAGATGAACCAAGATTTTTACCCATTTTCACTATTGAAACTAAACTCTTGATGATAATAACAATGATGATCAGATGAAACTACATAGTGATAACTGGTTAAATTAAAAAGTCCTTAATATCTAACTAGATATACTTGTATGAGTCTAAAATCAATATTTTAGGAATATTTCTGATGAAACATATTCTGATGATGTGTACACAAATACAACATCACATATACCGTATTTACCCGCGTATAAGTTGAGAAATTTTGGACAAAAAAAAAAAAAAGGCTTTAAAGTGGAGGGGGTCAACTTATACGAGGGTCCTTAATTTTTAATTTTTTTTTGTTAATCAGAAGTCAAAAATACCCTTTTAAAAGACAATTGATCCCTTCCCGCATTCCATAACACAATGACATTGTTTAAGGTTGATTTCCATACCAGGAAGAATGTAGCTATACAAAGATTGTAAACATGTATCATGTTGCTGTTGTGGGATCATGGCCAATTAGATACACGTGGACTCTAGGTCGAAGGGTAGGGTGCCCGGTGGAGGTCTTTCTAAGGGATCCTAACCCAATACGTGTATCATGATGAGCCGATGAAGATATTTTGTGAATTGTTTGACGAGTCCGATACTGAATCGGATCTTGAATCAGTTTAACTTTGTATATTAGTACTTTACCATATCATACCATCAGTATTCATTATTTTCAGTTTAATTTTGTATACTACTTTTGTATATTATTATCTTTATTATTGTATATTTAGTACTTTTTTCTGATGATTTTGAATAAATGTATTTAAAAAAAAAAAAAAGTTTCTTTATAAGGTGGAAAGTGGGGGGTCGACTTATACGCAGGATCGATGTATACGTAGGTAAATACGGTATCTTTTACTTACAATACAATTAGGATTGAAACTTATGGATTGTAGTAAATAAAATAATCAAGTGAATCATAATCACTTGTGACTATAGATCAAAATTTCCCCCATGAAATAATCTTTTTTTTTTTTTTTTTTTTTTTTCCCAATTCTAACATAAGAGGTTTCTTTCATTAATTAAATGCAATTCAAGTAAATAGACATGAAAATAGAAACAAACAAAAATACCTTAGATTTTCCTTTCAGACCTGCAGGTGTAAATATGAAAATTTTGCTATGATCGTATTCCTCCCAGCGATCTTCTGTTGATAATGAATTGAACTCATCCACAACAGCTTTATGCATTTCCTGAAGTTTCAATTCAGCATCCTTTTTAATGTCTCTGGATGTATTTCCTACAAAAATAAATAAAATTAAAAAACAAACATTTGCATTTAAAAAATTTATTTTAAAAGAATTTGGCAAGTCTGCTCAGTAATGATATAATAAGATTGGGGATGAGGGGTGGACACCCTCTCATTTCTTCCTTGGAGCTTTGGATTTTTTTAAAAAAGAAAGATAAGAGTAGTTTTAGCAAATGCACAAATTACAAAATTTCACTGAATGAATGGTAATTTTTCAGTTGTAAGAGAAAAAGAGTAAAATCACTTATCTTTGACTCCTATTATTGTATAAAACAATTTAATGTACATAATTATTTTAAAAAGTTAATTTTACAGTCAATTAGTAACTCTACATATATATTAAGGGAATTTGTATTATCAAATTCCAATAGTTAAATTATATAAAAATAAAATATTCAAATTAGAAGATTTAATTGGCAATGTTAATGTTAATTTTTTTTTTTTTTTTTTGTGGTAATGTGATACTGTATGTTAATAGAGATTAAATAAAACTGAATGCAGCATTTCTTAAATACATGTTAAGAAATTTCCTATTTAAAAGTATGACATGAAACAATTAGTAAATTAGCCAACTACATAATCAGTATTATTTGTTCTTTTTTTCTCTACTAAATATTGTGCAAGCTAACTTGACATCAATATCCTACTTAAGTTTTTTCATAAAAAACCTCCACCTTTTTTATACATGTGTTTGGGTAAGGAAAAAAAGAAACCACCCTCTCTTTTTTTCTCTCAGTATAAAAATTTGAGGTCACAAAAAAGCTTGTGTCTATGTATGATATAAATTACTAAGTAAATATTATGCCAATTTTGCAAAGGTAATGTAAATAATTATCTTAACCAAGAAAAAATATTTTAAGTACAACTTTGTCAGGGTTTGAAAAACCCCAGAGCCTGGTCACCCTGGTAACTAAAAAAATATCGCCCGCCGATTAGCTTTTTTTTCATTAGTAAAATTCAATATATGTGGCTCTTAAAAACTTTTGCTGGTTCCTAAAATTTTACAACTCTTTTCAACTGTTGATCTTTTTACCACAATGGTCCAGTCATTAAACTTGATTCTCAAAACAATGAAAGTGAAAGACCGATGAACTTAGTCAGCCATTGTAGAGTGACAACTTCTCTTGCCTGGCTGCTATGGAACTGTCTATGCTAAAGGGAGCTAGTGCACATAAAATCAGCCATAGCTCCGATTCCTCCAAGTTCAAATGATCCCTTTGGAGATACCAATCCAGGTGCTGGTCTCTCATCTAATAGATTCTGAGTTCAGTCAGTCTTCGTTGAACTGAGGCTCTATAAAATGGAAGCAGCTCATTTTTACCCATAGGTGCCATATATGGAGGATTTGGTGACACTATGCAGCTAACAAAAGGCCATTAGAAATAACAACAAGCACGTATGTCAGGGGCGTAGCCAAGGGGGGGGGTTAGGGGGGTCATAACCCCCCCCATGAGGAATTTTTTCCCATACAAAATGTATATTCTTCACTACATTGTCACACACAGGTATACATATATATGAGTTGTAGTAGTCGTAACCCCCCCCATGAAAAACTTCTGGCTACGCCCCTGACGTATGTGTACGTACTGCACTAAAATCGGACATACACTGAAGACCCATTGCATCATGACCACCTACTCAATAACGTGTTGTGCCTCCTTTGGCCTTCAAAACAGCTGCAACTCGCTTGAGCTTGGATGCCACGAATTCTTGGTAGATATTGGAGACAGGTCGTACCAAATATTTAAGCAGCAACCACACAAAGTCGAGATATTGGAATATGGTGATGGTTGACCTCTGAGCTGCCGAAGAGAGGGGAGCTGCTGTTCTCCTGGAAGATGGCGTATCCTGACACGACCATTGACGTGCTGGAGAAACTGGGATTCATCCTACTAGGCAACTCTCTTCTACATAACAGTGGTCCAGTCTCAATATTCCCATGCCCACTGTAAACGCAGTTGACAATGACGCTTGGTAAGCAGAGGCACACGAGTGGGATATTTGCTCTGCGGTCCCATATCCAACAGTATCTACTGAATTGCATGTTCTGAAACACTGTACTTGGACCTGCATTGTATTGGGCTGTCAGCTGATCCATTGTCTACCGCCGATTTTGCTGCACTAGCCAGGATAGTCTCCGGTGTCTTCTTCCATTGATGATGGATGCCCAACATCTTGGTGTCTATTGCTGGTTTCCCAGTCATTAATTCACTTTTTAATGATTATGTCATTTTATCTCTCACCCCCTTTATTGAAAATTGTCCCAAAAATGCAACATAAAAGTAAGAATAAATTGTTGAGTATTGAATTGTTTATTTTTTTATTGTGCAATGTCTTATCCTTCTGAATTCTGTATCCCTCAATAAACATTTATCTACTTAAGTGTAACTGTTATTGTGCACACATTCTTTTTACTTCTTCTATACTTTTTTCCTTCTTGATGTTACCTTGTTATGTGATGTGCCTGTTTCTTCCATTCTAATTAAATAAAGTAAATGTTCCCACGCTTACTATGTTTGTGCCATAACTCTGCTAAAAGGTTATGGACACTAGATGGATTAATTTATTTATTTGCTGATTTTTAACATTCGTTTCAAGGCTGATTCATTCATCCTCAAAATGGCAACTGGAACTTGGCAAATTGAAACACTGAATAAAGATAATTACGAGACATGGAAAATGCAAATAAAAGTGCTTTTAATAAAGAATGATGCCTAGATTTATGCATCAGGTTCAAAGCCTAAACCTGAAGTTTTGGAAACTGATGAAAAAAATTGCAAGAAAAGTTCGATACGTGGGTCCAAATGGACAAAAAAGCAAAAGCAGATGTAATTCTATGTATATCGCCATCTGAACTCAAATAAATAAAAAATTGTGACACTTCATCAGATGTCTGGAAAAAACTGGGAGAAATCTATCAGTCTAAAGGACCTGCTCATAAAGCTGCATTACTGAAATCTTTAATTCAATATAAAATACCCAACTTGTCTAATGGAATTCACAACCATTTGAGAAAATTCTTCGACATAGTGGACAGACTTTCAGAAATGGATATTAAAATATACAACGACTTGCTGACAACGCTGTTATATAGCCTCTACTTTCGACAATTTCTGATGTGCTATGGAATCAAGAGATGAACTTCCGAAGCCAAAAATACTCAGAATCAAAGTAGTGGAAGAATTCAATGCCAGACATAACGATGATAGACAAACAGAAGACTCAGGTGCTTTCGTGGCTGCTCCTAGAAAACCTGCGTCTAAGAATAAAAGTTATGGAAAATACTCGGGCCAGCCAATTCATAAAATTAAGGATGCATGAAGAATAACTTGTAAAAGGTGTAAACGCATCGGGCACTGGGCTACCGAATGTGAAAGTGGAAACAAGAATAATTTTAAACATAGGCCTAACAGCCTGGGATTCTTATCCACTCTGCAAGACTCGCCAATAGGGTTACCAGGCGAAATACAGCAACCCTACTTGCCTAAAGCTCTCTCAACAATATCAAATAATGAAAAGCAAAACTTTTTGGTGTGTTAAGATAGATACTAAAAATTATATAAGTTACTTCAATTATCATCGACCTACGTTTGCAGTTGAAAGGAAAGATCAGGAAACCCTCCTATTCCCATCCGATGAAATAAATGTAAAGGAAGAATAAAAGAAAAAGAGGTGAGAGATAAAGTGACATAGTCAATTAATATCATTTTAATATGGCAATAATGAAAATAAAAAATTAGGGGGGTTCAGGGGGGGGGGTGTCTCCCCCTGACAAGGCTCAAAAACTGAATTTATTATAAATACTAAACATGGTAGATCATGAACACCCGACCAGTCGAGCAGTTTCAGAAATACTCGTTCCACATCTTTGGCTCATTACAATCTGCCCTCTATCAAATTCATTTAGATTAACAGCTTATCCCATCACTCACAAACGTAAGTGCAAGAATGATTCCTTACCTTCTCCTGCAACAATTAAATACTATTCCCACTTAATTACGTGCTCTCCATGCCATCCAGATGAGTTCATTGAAAAATGTGTGGGTGGTCATGATATAATGGCTCTTTGGTGCATATACATATTAGAAAATAGAGAGATGAAGGGGTCCCTGAGTTTTTGTGGTATAGCACTGCAACTTTGACAAACTGTAACAAAACCTATTATTAAGAAAATAAACTTCACAATAAGCAAGAATCCATTATAAAAACAAGTCTTCCAATTTCAATCAAATCACTAATTGCAATTTTGCATTATAAAACATTTCAGCCTCTACTGCAGGGAACTAAGATAATAGCACTTACTATTGCCTGAGAGTCAATAAAAGTAACAATATTTATCTCAACCTCTTTTTGATTCTCTACAGTCAAAGAAACAGCAGCCATTTCTCCATCAAAATTATTGCAATGCCTTCCAACAGCTTTATCTTTACTGGGAATATATATCAGCACTCAAAACTGCATCCACTGCAGAACCATCAGTACAAATGTGTAGCCAAAAATTGGTTGGATAACATTCATCAATAGTAACAATGACCATATTTTAGCTATACCATTCCAAGGAACAATTTAAATGAAGTATATGTGTGTGGGATAACGACAGATTATCTACATGAGGGGCCTAGGCTGGGGGAAGCGTGCCTCTGTGGGGGTATTTCTAAGGGCTCCTAACCTTATTTATGGTAATTTTGGAGAAAATACCAGCAAACTCCGAACAGTAAGGTTGACAGACAAGACGTGGGTTTGAACCAGGCACCTTCCGTCTCCCAGCTGAAAGCGCTATGTGCTTGGCAATTGGTGGGGCAAAATCAGAATATGAAATGCAACTATAGATAATAAACCATAGAGATGGACCATGACAGTCAGTGAAAAAAAAGAAAGAAAAAAAAAAAAGAAAATAAATATATAAAGAAATGCAATCATACCCATAAATAAATATAATACAAAGAATATATATTAAAAGAGTTAATACAATTACTGAGTAGATTATATTAATTCTATGTTAAAATTAAAAAAAATACAATACCTCTCTTTAAGTCTCCTTAGATAAATTATATATACATAGACTCTAAATGCATTTTTTGAAGGATGGTTTAGGGCTCCCTTATAGTTAATTATCACAGTTCTCAGGGTTATATGAGTAGACAAAGTTTGAAGACAACTCTTCAACACCCCCTTCCCCCCCACACACACACAAAAAAAAACCTCATAACAATAATAAAAACAATTCAAAAATTTCAAAAGGCATAAAATGTCCCGCCTTGACCGGCAGAGTTGTATTTTATCAAATCACACAGACAGGAAAGCAAAAACTGAATTTCCTTTTTTATTCTGTTGACAGAACTGACCTTTTTTTTTTTTTTTTTTTTTTCTGTTGTCCAACTTAAGTTTTACTTCTTCGCTTATGTATGGGTTGGTAAATATACCTTTGCTGATAAAGGCAGGACATCTTGTGCATAGAATAACATGCACAGTTTTTGTTGCAGCTATTAAATTTTTAAAATTGTCTTTAGCACAAGCTTTGTTTGATTGTATTATTACTTTCTTGTACAAAGTAAGAGGAAGTAATGTGATCACGAAAAATTTCAGTACCCAGATTCTGACGAAAAAATCGATTTTGACTACCTCTAAATTTACTTTTAAGAATTTTTGCGAGACATCTCGTCACACGCATGCATATGTGTTCATATAAATACATCTACAATTGATTTTTACCAATTGCAACTCCATTTTGACCAGTTTTTCCCTGACGTCTGTATGTAACTCACATATTTCAAGAACTATTAGTCGTAGAATGTTGAAATTTTATATTTAGGATTGTTGTAACATCAAGTTGTGCACCTCTTTTTTTTTCTTCTAATCAACTGGATAGTTTATTATAGGGCCATCCAAAAGATTTTACATACATTACGTTCTATGGGCAGAAATTCATTAGAGTGTATTTTAGAGATATTGAGTTATTTCAAATGAATCAAAGGTGATATATGTTGATAAGGATTACAAACTGAGTCTGTCCATTGAAAATAGTGTCTTTATCACTTCTACTGGAACACTCAAAAAAATTCCTACACATTACGGTAAAATGGCATTTTTAGAGACATTCATCCATTTCAATCACAATACCATCCTACCATGCACAGAGAGGCCAACCCTCAATGAGACTTTTCAATAGTAATTGTGAATATTTTCATTAGTTTTTGATGTTTGTCCATAGTCAGTCACACATGCAAACTTTTAGTTTATTTCTTTTCTAAACTATTAAAAAAAGTTTAATTATACCATATTAAAAATTGATCTTAATTAAAAATAAATAGAAACTTAACCAGAATGGAATTTTATCACCGAGCCTTCACAGTTAGCATGGCTTGAAAACAAAAGAAGAAGAGAGAAAAGTGTAAAACGTGAGAGAGGGAGACTGGGAAAGAAGAGAGGCTCCAGAGAAGTCTAGACTCAACACTTTATCACTTCAGCCGACACAGATTACAAAATCGGTGCCGATTGCATCTGATGATTGTTTCAGGCTTTGGGTGTTGTGTAATAACTCTTGGTACTTTTTTTTATCATTAAAAGAATGCAGATTAAAAATATTATAGTATAAATAAATTTCTATTTAAATATCTGTAAAATTATATACTTTTTCCAAAGTTTGTAGTAAACCAAATTTTCAAAGAAAATTCTGTACAAACTACAGGGAATCTGTAGTACTGTTGCACCTCTGCAAACAGTTAGATAATGGTTCAACAGTGGTCATGTGCCTTCCTCAAAAATTACGTCAAAAATCAGCAAGCTTCACTTTTGGTGATCGTATGTATCTATCTAACTCATATATCTCAAAAACTATTAGTCGTAGATTATTGAAATTTTATAAGTAAGATTGTTGTAACATCTAGTTGTGCAGATAAATTTTTGGTTCTAATCTACTGAAGAGTTTATTTACAGGACTACCTAAAAGAATTTCAATACATTAATGTCTATGGACATTTTCAGTATATTGTCTGTAGTTAGTCATTGTTTGGTCCATGCCCAAAATCTTGCCATTTGTCATCGACCTTGCACGTTTTGCCAAAATATCGCCAAATTTAGTGAAAAAAATATTTAAGTATTCTGCATAACTCTTAAAACTTTTAACTGTAGAATGTAGGAATTTTGTATTGAGAACTATTGTAACATTTAACTGTACATCTCTTTTTTGATTGCAATTGACTGAGTAATTTATTTACAGTGTTACACAAAAAACTAAATATATTAAGAATACCTTCAATTCATTAAAAGTCTGTGATGGATCACTATTTTGGCTATGACTAAAATCTCGCTATCTCTATTTTGTCAGCTTTTGGCAAAATACTGCCCAATAAAGTGTCAAAAACAAATCTTCCAAACTGACCCAGCTTGGCGATATCTCAAATATTTGGCTAGAAATTGCTAAACCTTAGTATTATTACAGTATTTTATCTCTCTCAAACAAAATATGTTTAGATGAAGCTCACCAAATATATTTATGATTTAACAGACCTACAAGGAAGTCATGTGGTGTCCACATCAGATTTTTTTACCATCACAGCAGGTGTGCAATGGAATATAGCCACAAACAAATGTTAATGATACTGAATTTCTAATTAAAAAAATATATATATGAAAAAAGACATTTTTGGACTATAGGCCAATCACATTTGTAATCACATTTAAATCACATCTGTAAATCAAAATTATTTTTTATTTTGTCATCAGGTGTTGAGCTTCTTTTAAAAAATATGATTTTTAGGGTATACAGAAAACAGGAATGGACCTTGTGCTTCTATGCTCAAAACGTCTCTACAGGGGCGTAGCAACAGGCACACATTAAAAGAAAAAAATCAAATTATTTTTAATACTTTTTTTTTATTTAAAAAAGTCAAGTGAATTGTAAGAAGTGATATAACAATAATATCTATACCTTCAATTACTTTTGTTTCTAGATCTTCAGGATTGTCTGTTACGGATTCAGTGTTCCGAGATATAGCACCAGACGACTCTCCTTTATAGCAAACAGTGTCAAAATCAGAAGAACCTTCAAGTTTTACTCTTTTGTGTGATTTCTCAGGTGATGATTTTGAATGATGTTTGGAATGAGAAGTAAGTACATCATTTAAAAATTCTAAAGTATACTTCAAGTCATCTTTAATAAGATTAATACTAGATCCATCACTAACTTCCACAGTTTCTTGATGTACTATTAATTTGTCACTCACTTCTGAAGGATTAGGACCAAGCTGCAAAATTTCAGCAGTTCGGCTGGCATAGTTGGCAGTAATTTGAACTATAAAAAAAAACAAACACATATTTAATTATTCTATGCACATATATAGCTAGATTATATAGATGCATGAGCGCATGTTGTGTGTGGATACATTCGAGGAGGCTTCCAAGGTTTTGCAAAGATTCTGCTAGGTTTTGTCCAGAATTTTTTAAAAAGATGGATAATTACCTTGTGAGAAATCTTTTAAAATCACTATAGAGCAAGCACATTACATATACGTATACACGTGTTCCTATATGCATTATATATTTATTACCATGGGCTATTATGAGTGCAGATGGTTTTGTATTATGTGCTCAAATAATTTTTTTTTTTTAAACCTTACAATGTGCTGTGCATATATAAACTATATGTGTTTTTATTTGTAAGAATTTTTAAGAAATAATTTGATAATTTAAAAATTAATGCACAACTTATAAAGATTTTTTTTTCAACTAATACAATTAAATAAAGCATTGATAAGCAGGAATATACAGAGAACACACACGAAGAAGAATGCAGAAAATTTTATTGAGTTAAAAGAAGTATTATTGAAGCATCACAAACCTAAAAAATGCTTAAGTCAGTAACAAATCAAAGAGAGAAGTTCTAGCTTATGTGCCTGAGTTGTGTTACTTTGATATTTCATTGGTCAATCCAGGAACTTTTTCCAGGGTCCCATTTTTAAGTAAATTGCTTTTTTTTTTTTTTTTTTGCGAATATCAATACATTTTTAATACCTGAATTTTCATACCAATTTTTAATAAAAGTTATTTTTTGTTAAAATAATTGATAAAACATATTAAAATGTAGGGTAAAATGCCAAAGAAGAAAGAATGCCAGCTGAATCTTTTAATCAGCTGGATTTTTGTGAAGGGGCTGTTTTAACGGATTGTAATTTTGTGAAGGGGCTGCAAAACAGACTCAATTTTCATCGGAATTGACCCCTGTATTTTTGCGATCATTTTACTTAATAAAAAAGATTGTTTTCTTTCTGGAACATCAAACATGACCAAAAAATTAATGATACTGAAGATAGTAGATCTGGCAAAGGCAGTGATTCATGTACATGGATCTATTTGGACCATTCAATTGACTCCCATGTTAAAATCTGTTCTACAAATTTTTGTCATATTTATATTTCTAATATTAATTCTGTTTTTTGGTATATATAGAAAAAGTATCGAGGTTTCAGATGATAAATCTTAAATGCATCAAAAATTTATATTAATATTTCAATAAAACATAAATTCATTCACTAGATGGTGGCTCTTTGCCAAATATATTTTAACAAAATATTAAATATTGTATATGTTTGAAATATATTTTATCAAAATATTAAATACTAGCTGCGTGCCCATTCTTCGCACGGTAGGAAACGGAAATTTTCCTCACATGTGTAATTCGAATTAATTCCAGGGATGTGGAATCTAGAAAAGCAAAAATATTTGACTCTTGTACGTCTCATATGTACTAACATAAGATCATTGCAATATAATGACACAAAAAAAAAACTATGTCAGCGTCATTCGCTATCCAAAAAGTGAAAAGTTTGACCATTTGTAGTGAACTTCTCACTTTCAAAATGTCTTATTTTTACATCATGCTGTTTTTTAGGTTCACGTTTTAGCGATAAATACCTCAGACACTACATAAAAAGGACTTTAAAAAAAAATTAATTACGACACCCTCTCTTGTAACCCTTTGCAAAAAGAAAAGAGATAAGACTGTACTATTTATAGAGGCTTTAAAATTGTTTTTCTAGATTACGCAGTTTAATTTTTCTTTTCACAAATAAATCAAGTTATTTATAAGCGGAAATCGAGCCAAGCAAAGAAATTGTCTGCATGGACATAAGAATGTCTATGTACACAAAACGTAATCTTTGGAATGCGAAACTTTTTTCACATTTTCAAAAGAGTGCTCGTTGTAATTGCTTCACAACTGACTTCTAGTTGTACAATAACAGCAGTATTTGGTGCATTTTGGCTTCAACTATAAGGCAATAAACAACAGATGTTCTAATTCGAATTTCGAAGGGATTCGTCCTGGTAAATGACCATACAAAATTTGGTAGGCCTACGATTTGGCGGAATTCAACCAACTTAAATCAATTGACTTAATTTAGTGAAAATTTTGAATTTAGACCGTCTTAAATCGCCTTAATAACTGCATTATTTTTTTACCGAAAATTAAAATTCAACGCCGTATTTCAATGAAACCTTGTTTTTAAAAATATGCTCTCATTAAATTGCTCCAAGCGCTAGAATCATCTTCTCAAAATCGCATATCAACCATTTTATTTTTCGTCAAATTAAAAAGTTGCACATTTTAGTCTCAGAAAATTTCCAAATCCTATTTTTCTTTTAAGTATAAAACATTTCATTCCTGCTCTGATTTCACATGCACACAATATTTTAATTAAAAAATAACCTTACAAATAATCTAAAAATAAATCGTTGTTCTTTTATTTTTACTTCAAGAGTCAGAATCATTTAATAATCTTGCCAAACATGGCAACCTAGATATACTTAAATTCTCACTTTTTCCACTGCGGGGTTACAACTGCGAAACGGTGAAGAGAAAAAATTAGCCTTTTGTGATAGGTTTTTTATCGATATCTCCTAAAATAATTCAAATTTCGAAAAAATCACTTCGAGGTATGTCGGGGCCCATCCTGGAGAATTTCCATACAAAATTTGGTAGGTCTAGGATCACCTGTCTAGGAGCTAGGTGAGACAAAGACAAACGGACTAACATACTACAGTCTGTTTTATTTATATAGATTGCGTATGATATATTCAAGACTGTGTCATCTGAAACTTTTATTCAATTTGAGGCACTCTCCTCAAAAAATACTTTTATTACTACTACACTCTACAGTGTGCATGCAATGCACACCAGTGATGTTGCTAGACTTTGGCAGAGACGAGTCATTGGGACCCAGGACTCCAAAATTTACGGGTCCTTTTTTCCAAAAAGTGGGTCCTTATCGATATAAAAGCATTTGGTTAATTTTACGACTGATGTTATCATGTCTCACCCATTTTGGTGTGCTGATGCATATGAATATCTTATTTATAAATAACCTAAAACTTATATTTCAAAAAATAAATAAATAAAATAAATTATAATTAATCGAGAAAAATTTGTTGTGACATGCATGTCATTTACTTTGCCTTCACGGCAAAGCCTTCCTGATGATGCCCTGAATCCTAATAATTAATAAATCCTAATAATAAAATCCCCTTTTGTAAGTACAGTAAAAACCGGGAGAAAGGCTGCATCGGTAGAAATGTTTAAGAAAGTAAAATGTACTCGCAGAACAGCCGCAACATCTTAAATTATTAAAACTACAATAAAATACCGTTCAAGTGCCCCTCCATCTTATATTAATTAAAAAAAATAATTACTATGTATTAATAAATTTATCACAAGGAAAATCGGAATATATTTGAGGAAGGAAAGGATATACAACAGTAAAATATTGAGCACCCCCCCCTTTTCTCTTCTAGATTGTATAAAATATTTATCGCTTCTATAGCTTATAGATTTCATTTCTAAATAATAATTGTCAGATTTAATATAAAAAATTCATTGTTTACATTTACACAAGCGAATATTAAAAATAAATAATGAAAAAACTTTATTCAATTCCGATTGTCCACCATCTCTAACGGAACAACCTCTAACATGAAAACGGAAGTGTGGGGGAGGGAGAAAGGAGAACGTCAAAGTAATCCCCTCTTTCCTTCAGCTTAACCATGTGTGCGCACAGCACGATTTATATCCCGGGTAAAAGCAGAGTATAGGGGAAAACTCGCAATGCATCATGGGAGAGCGAACACTCCTATGCCTCCTTTCGACTAGGAATCTTTCTACCCTGCATTTTTCCCCCCATGTAGGGGAAGCGTTACTCCGCATTTGTGTGCATGTAAACGGGCCCACAAAGCCGTTCACTATGTCAATCTCCCCGAGTAAAACACGAGCAGTTTGTATTTTACTAGAGATTTACCCAAAATTGGCAGTCTGAACGCACCCTCTCTCACCTTTTTTTTTTTTCAAAATTTTGCGTGATGGAAATTACGCGTCCCGGGGGACGCGTTGTAAAAGGTTGCTAATGTTTGGACTGCAGCAAAAGTATTAAAAAAAAACTGAAAAAAAATTAAATTTACTACTTTAATCCCAGTGGTATAATGGTTAGCACACTGTCCTGGGGAAGGTTGATTCAGCCTTTCATCCCTTGAGTGGATCAATAAAATAAAGATCAATCTTGCTTGCGGAATAAACACTGAGGGCTTTGTGTCAGGCTGACTACCTGGCTGAGAAAAATGCTTCAATACTCCAGAGGCCATGGCTTCGAAGGCATCAAGGGGCACCACATGCGTGTGGCGTAGCCAAGGGGGCCTTTTTTGACTGGCCCAAGGGGGCCAATTTTTTTTTCAGTTTTTTTTTTTAAATACTTTTGCTGCAGTCCAAACATTAGCAACCTTTTAAATTCAGCCACAACCTCCCCCCCCATGAGGAATTTTTTGCCATACAAAATGTATATTCTTCACTCCCTCATCAGACAACCTATACATATATATGTGTAGAAGTAGTTGTAATCCCCCTCCCCTCCATGAAAAATTTCTAGCTACGCCACTGACCACATGGGTTGTACCAATGTTTAGTTAAGTTTAGTTGTATTTTTTAAGAATCCAATAATCTATGGACAATGAAATATTAATTGTAAATTTAATATCTGTAAAATAACAGGGAATATTATCACCATTTGTAATAATAAATTTCTTTCTAATTAGTGGAATTTCTGGGAATGCGTTCATTGATAAAGTGAAAGAAATAAAATTTTATGCTTCTGTAACTCTAAATTTTCTTGAATATAACCGTCAATTTAAATTTAAAATATAATTTGTTACAATTTTTTTTCACTCTTTTTATATTTAATTTGGGTCATACAAATGAGTATTAAAATTTACAAATAATTTGTATATCTATATATTACTATTTTTAAAAATATAGTCTTTAATAAGAATCTAATCTTTTATCTCATGAAATTTAATAATTTGTGTACCCCAATAAGTTTCAGTTTTCATAATTAACAGTGAATAAACATCAAGAAACCTTTAAGTATAACCAGTAAATGCAATTTTATATTTATTAATTTTCAGTATTATTTATCTAATGCCAAAAAGGGACTATATTCCATATACTGTGCTGTTTACATTTTGATGTTTTGTTTACAAATTGATTTGGTGTTGGCTCTGGCGCTGTCATGGGCGATGCTCAGCTGGAGTGAAGTACCCTGCCGGTGATTGTTTAGATTGATAACCAAAGAGAAACACTGGGTGTTTTGAAGTATGGGATTTTCATTCAGTGCTAATTGAATGACGATAGTTGTTTGTTTGCGGCTGGTGATAGAGTGGATTAAGTTAATGTTTGATTTTCCTTGTGGTTTTGATTCTGTTTTATCGTAGGTTAGTATTGTTTATCGTAGGTTAGTAAGCATATCGGATTCCGTCAGTATTTATGTGTGGAATATGGTGTTTTTTTTTTATGTTTTGAAAGGAAAAGGAGCGTTCTTTTGTGTGTGTTTGATAGAAATATGGTGTGAATTTAGAGTTAAATAAAAGAAAGCATGCTGGTTTTACGTTATAAGCCGGTGGGTGTTGGGGACATTTCTGAGCGGTTATTTAAAAAAAAATAAAGGTAAGTGCTCTTTTTTAACGAATCTTTGCAATGTTTAAGGTTTTTAATGTGAATTTTAAATTGATATTCGATGTGTTTTATGTTTTCGTAAGTGCTATTTACGTGCTATTCTAATCATACTGACTTTATAAGAGGTGTACAACTAGGTTGTTTAATCCACCGATGTTTTTTTGAGTTGAAAACGGGCCGGTGTTTGCCCAGTTTACATTAGCTGTACAACTAGGTTGCTTAATTCACTGTTGTTTTTTTAGTTAAAAACCGTCCACTGGTTGTGTAGTTTACATAGCTGTACAACTAGGTTGCTGAATCCACTGAGGTTTTTTTAGTTAAAGACGGTCCACTGGTTGCATAGTTTACATAGCTGTACAACTAGGTTGCTGAATCCACTGAGGTTTTTTTAGTTAAAAACGGACCACTGGTTGCCTAGTTTAGATAGCTGCACAGCTAGGTTGCTGAATCCACTGAGGTTTTTTTAGTTAAAAGCGCGCCACTGGAGTCCTAGTTTAGATAGCTGTGCAGCTAGGTTGCTGAATCCACTGAGGTTTTTTTTAGTTAAAAACGGACCACTGGTTGCCTAGTTTAGATAGCTGTACAACTAGGTTGCTGAATCCACTGAGGTTTTTTTAGTTAAAAAGGGCCCACTGGTTGCTCATTTTTAGTGGAATATATGTGCAATTTTAATGTGCTGATTGTGGAAAATGGTTGGCGACAGTCGCTGGAGCTTGGCGGCCGCCAAGCTCCAGCGACTGTCGCCATGTTTACATGGGGTGCGCACCGGCTTGTATGATTTTACCCCAAAAAGTTATTTTTGTGGACCACTGGTATATTGTTTATTTCAATCATGAAAATTTTTAGTACTTAAGAGGGACTTTTAAGCGTCAGGATAGGGAAAATTTTATCAGAAACATTGGCATCACAGAGGTTAGAAGAATTTTTTACTTGCTAAAATGATCATAAAATTGTAACATAACTATAAAAACATGCCATATTTAATAATATTCACAATTTTACCACTTGAAACTACCAAACTGTAGTTACAGTTTTAAAAATGAGTGCTTGCATTTTTTAAAATAAAAAATATTAACTTTCTGTTTAGCTTAATTATAAAGCGCAAAATGTTTAGGACTATTAGTAATGAGTAATTAAGTATAAATTTAAAAAATATATATATAAAAATACAATCATTATTTTAAATAGATTGAAAATAAAACACTAGAAGAAAATAAGAAAAAAATATGCTTTTAAATTATTAAAATGTAATAGATATATAGAGTTAAAAATAAAGTCTAATTTATGCTGGAAATATGCTGTGTACTTCTGGTAAAACTTAATCTTGCAACAATTTCAGTTTTGATTTTGCTTGGAATACATTTCACAAGCATCTAATAAAGTTGATTGTTGAATTATACTACAAAACCCATTGCAAGTTTTCATGGAAATTTAGGTGTGTATAATGATCATGTGATTAGATTAGGATGCTGGGAGGTTTTTTTTTTTTCACAACAGTTGTGGATACAGTTTTTCTTTTTTTTTTTTCTTTTTTTTTTTTTTTTGTGTGTGTGTATGTGTGAAGGCCTAGGCTTCAAAAAACATGAAATAAGATTATTTAACCCAAACAAAATGTTACCCTGAGGTAAATTTTTTTTCTTTGCCCTTTTTTAAGTATGTCCTACGATAAAAAATTATATTCAACTTTGTTGCATACCTATACACAAGTCGCATTTAGATAATTAGAGATTTATGACAGCTGAAAAATTATTTATGTATGCAGACTTCAGAAAATTTTTCATGCCATATTTTAAGATTTTCCAGGTTTCTGAATAAAATTTGGGATTTTTGCTTTTTCTGTTAAAATAAAATTTCCTATCAAAGTTTTTCATAGTCTGTTTTTTTTTTTAGTCCTGCCTGAGAATTGTTAAAACTTTAAAAAAAAAAATAATAATAATAAAAATACACTATACGCATGAACCAGGTATTTGAATGATAGTCGACTTCGAAAGTTCTAGATTTTCATTTCCGATAATTTTGTACATAGAAATCTGATAGATGGACCTAGGTGTCAAGGACTTTGGCAAGAGATTCAGAAGAGTGCAGTGGACATGGCGACTGTGGCAAAGATTTGCCAATGGGGTTTTTCAACAACACGGCTCACCTCCACATTGTTCAACATCTGTGGGTTATTGCCTAAATCAACATTTTGCAAACAGATAGATAAATTGCAAAGGGGGAATTCATTGGTCTCCTTGATTGCCAGATTTTACACCTTGTCTTTTCTCATGAGGGTTTACATAAAAAGTACTGTTGACAGGACAACATGTTACAATGTACAGGAACTCAAACAGCGAATCACAGCTGCTATTCATTCCATAACTCCTCAGATGCTCTCAAATACATGGGATGAAATCGCATATCGTTTAGAAGTTTTATGAGCCACCAAAGGATCTCATATTAGCTATTAATTTGCTATGTATGCACTTAGTCAGCAGTTAAACTTTAATACTACTCTGTTTAGAATTTTATAAAGTATCCAACAGTTCTTGGACCAACAATTCCCTGTGTTATAAGTTATTTATATGAAGCCATTGTGTCACGCGCACACAGAAACAAAAACTGAATAGTTAGAAATTCTAAAAATTTGAAGATAATTGAATCAAATAAAGATAAGTTCTCTCTCTTTCTTTCTCATGACATTTTATAATACTGCGTCCTAATTAATGATAGCAAACTTCTTTATGACTTGCAGCAAATTTTACACAAAGACAAATTGTTAGTTTATAAACAGACAACTGTTACGAAAAACACACAAACTATTTTTAACATTAAATAGATTACTATCTCACTTTGAGTTTTTGAACATTTCCTTTCCCTAATTTTAGTTTGGAGACCACGTCCAATTATTATGGGAATTTTATCCGGCAAAATTACGTCTCTATATTTATAATTTCTACTACGAAGTATGCATTGTTTAGCTGTTAAGTTATTAGCCATAAGGTAAAGCGAATTTTCAAATAAAAAGTTTGGAAAAATAAGTATAGTTTCTTTTCCCCAAGGCTATTTAAAATACCCACAAGTGCTGCGTTTACAAACAAAACAAATTGATGCCACACTAAAGACAAAGATTATCCTAAAGAACAATAGTTTTACGAAACTAGTTGCGGTTCTCTCATTTCCACTAGCAGTTGTTCACCAACGTTTTCCGGGGATAGTCCCCATTTTCAGGACGTTTTTCAAATTGTCCCCAGAAAGGGGAACTGGGGACAATTTTTAATTATTGCATTGTTTTTCAATTAAATTACTGTTAATTATTGCATTAATTATAAATTAACCCAGTTTTGTTGTCAGAATCGGGGACATGTCCCCGATTCTGACTACAAAAATGTGGTCACCTTAGTTTATGGTTAGGTGAGGTATGGTATGGTATGGTAAGGTGAGTAGGTATGGTATGGTTAGAGCCCCTATAATACAGGCCGGCTTACGTCTCGTAAAGTTGCCCAAACCGAAACTAAGGGGTTGCTATCTATGGTGCACTTCTCGCTACTTTGGCATATTCAGCCGTTTTAGTTTTAATCGATGGATATTTTCGGAAAGTGATCTGAAATATGAATGTAACTGGAGACGGGGGATGATTAAATTGACTTTTATCACTTTTATTTGCATTTATATTTTAAATAATTTTGATGATTGAACAAATAGTACATTTTTTTTTTTAATGTATGCTTTACCTACACACAAGTATGAAATATTTATAGATAATAATTAAAAACAATGTAAAAAGCGATGTAACGGAAAATCGATATTTTCGGAAAAGGATCGTAATTATGAATGTAAAAGGAATTGGAGGATGAATAAATATTGACTTTTATCACATTTATATTTTAAATAATTTTAATGATGTTAAAGTTTTTAAAAAATCTCACTCAAAAGTTTTGGAAAAGTGAGAAAATCTCACCCATATTTTATATATGGGAACCCTGTTTTCTTGACTTTTTTGGGGATTTCTTTACTTTTCGGTGACTTTCTTGACCTGGTAGCATAGGCGTAGAGTTATATGGGCCCGTGGGGCTCGAGACCCCCCCCCCAATAAATTGTGAATAGGGGCTGAGCCCACCCAATAATTTATCACTAAATACAGAAAACTAATTTATACTAACATTAAAAAAAAGTATTCATGCCATTTACAAATGTTTAAAAAAACCTTTACTTGTACTTTTAAATATTTTCTTCTTTTGATTTCAATCTTGATTTAGTATTCATTGTGATGCCATGTAACACAAAATGTTACTATAAGCTGCCCTCGCAAGGCTCTGGTTAATTAAAATCAGATTATTCAATGTAAAGTATGAAATGAAGAAAAGTTCAGATGTGTCTAAAATGCACTATCTCATCGAAAATGTTTTTTTTTTCCTCCTTTGTATTTTTTACTTTGCTTTTATTTTTAATTTATAACATGGTAGGAAGATACTAACATGGATACTTACCTTACATAGGTGTAGAATTCTATGGACCCATAGAGATCGAGCGCCTCCAATAATTTACACTTATATATAGTAAGTCATAGCTGCCAACTACTATGGAATATAATTAACCACTTTTTGTAAACAATATATTTTTAAATTATTTTTCCCAAAATAGTAACCTGCTCGTGCGCACAGCACAAAAATTTTGCTATATTTTAAGCCGAAAAATCATGTAGAAAAAGTGGTATATTATATTCCGTAGTAGTTGGCAGCTATGAGTAAGTTATATGTACGTGAATCAGTGGCATAGCCAGAAATTTTTCAAGTGTGTGTGTGTGTGTGTGGGGGGGGGGGGGGTTTACGACTTTTGCAACTCAAATACATGTATACGGATGTATGATAAGGGAGTGAAGAATATACATTTTGTATGGCAAAAAATTCCTCATGGGAGTGGTTATGAACCCCTACCCCCCTTGGCTATGCCACTGACGTGAATATATGTGGTTGTGGGGCCTGCCCCCCCCCCCAATAATTTTGAAAACTTTAAGCTTATGCCTGGTAGATACCCATATTAAAAGTAGGGGAAGTGGCCTAGAATGATCCCCTTAAGGGAAAATCTTCTGTAAAATAACATAGCTGTTAAAATAAAACTTTGGCCCTTTGCTATTATATTTTACACTATATTATAGTACACCCTATTATATTTTACACTATATAAGTGAAAAGTTTCAAAAATTTAAAGATGGTTAATGTATTATGAGATGGCAAACAAAATTACTTTGGAATATCTTCAACTGATGCTAATTTTTTTAAATAAGAAACATAAAATATACAGCAATAAATTAGGATAAATTGAGTATCAAAACAGGCATTTTATTATTTACATATGGTTGTTGTTAATAAAAAGTATTGAAATGACAAATAATACTTTTACTCGACATGAGGCTTTTTAGAAAAAAAAAATTGTTATGTCAGAATCTTTTTTTTTTTTAATCTAGTTGCCTCCTAGCATAACATACCAACAAATAGGGCCTTATATTGACATCTATTCAACAAATGTACTTTTTAAAATTATCTTTAAAAAAATGTTTTTTTTCCACTTTTTTCTGTGAAGAAATTAAACCTGCACAAAGGGTTAAAGTCCAAGGTATGTGGATTTCAGGAGCAGAGTTGTTATATATGAAAGAAAAAAAAAGCAATGGAAGGGTGAAAAACTTTTTTCTTTTGTTTTTGTTGGAATATGAACTTAAAGGGCAGAGAAATGAAACAAAGAAAAAAAATCTTGAAAAAGGGGGGATTGTAGATATAAAATAATTATTATTAGACTTTTTCCAATCAATAAACCAATACAAACTTTTGCAATTAAATTGTTTTATTTACAAAAATACATTTCATAAGATACATTTATGTTGAAATCACTGAATTTCAACATTACAAATTTTATTGTTGATTAAAATCATGGTTTTGTATTATATACTTCCTGCTCTGTTTGATAACATGCATCTGTCATTTTGACATGAAAACATAAATGACATTCTGTATGCATGCACTTACATCAATAATATGTTTTTCCTATGCTTATTCGTGCATAGGTTCGTTACTTCAAAATTCCTGAGCTGCCCTGTAGGTTTGATGCTACAACACAGACATTCAAACAAGTGTTTTTGTTCACCTTGGGTGTAGTCCTGAAGAGATCAGTCCTGGGAGAAAATTCTACTCTACAATATATTTTTCTTTTTTGGTTCGCTTTCACTGTAGGATTTTATAAGTAATCGAACCACTGGATGATTTTATGCAGGGTGATTAGCAGGGAGATGAGCACACTCCCATAATTTCTATTTGACGAACAATGTGGTGTCAAAGTGTTTGCAGATATGAAAAAAAAAAAAGCAATTTGATTTATTACAATTGATTTAGTTTCAGTATAAGCTAACTATTAACTCTTATATAAATTACACAATGCAAATATATATTTTCTTTGGGGAAAAATAAAAATGGGCTACAAAACTCTATTTATAATATAAATGACATAACTACATGGGGAAAAATATTTGTTATTATAAAACTTAAACAGCTAGCAATTTTTTTACGAAATTAATAGTTGACTAATTGATCAAAATAATTGTTAAGAAATAGATCTTTTTAAATATGAGCTGTTACAAAAATGTAAAAATAAGCTAAAAATAATGGAATACTGTCGATATCAGATGAATGCATTTAAGAACGAATTTTTAAACCTAAAATTTTGTGTCAAATCCTAGTTGAGAACAATTTCTTGAATGGATAAAAACACACAAAATAAAACTGTTAAAATACACATGCAATAAAGATAAAACAAAACATACATTTGATGATAACTTTAGTTCATTTTCTGCTTTTTATTTACTGATGCTGATGCATAAGACAATTCATGTGCTCTTTTATTAACTATATGTTTCTTTAAACTCTTGCATCTAACTGTGATATAATAATTTATTATTTTTTCTTTTAAGTTACAGCATTCAGGTAAAATAATTTTCTGGCAGTTAACCTTTATTTTCTCAATAAAATCTTTGTTTATTGGTACTTGATCTTGAAGCAAATTCTTCTTATATGTCTGAAATGTTTTTTCAGTCTCACAGCATATTCGATATAGACCAGAACTTGGTCTCATCAATCCTCCCATGTTACAGTATTCTGTGAGTAAAGTTTTGTGCCTTGCAATAATAGGAGCATGTTCATCTTCAGAAGTTTTAATAGCAGTTTGACAATTAATGCAAAAACTTTTTTGACTGGAAATATAACGTAATGTTGCTCCAGCAATAAAATGAATATCATTTTCTTTAACAGCTGTAGATAAAGTGGGAATTTTCAAACTATCACTTTTGGTAACTTCAGTTGAAACCTGAGAAGCTGTTTTAGTAGAATTCTGATATGGTAGGTTTGCATAGTTTGAAGTTGAGGGCTGATCTCATGAGCAACTGGCATTTCCTGTTATTTTAGGACTGTTAGAAGTTATGTTCCTTGAACTAAGCACATCAGCATCAAACAAGTATTTATCACTTTCAAAAGCATAATTGGAGTTCTTTATTTCTGAAATAAATTGGAATATACATATTAACCTTAGAGCTTGTTTTGCTTGTAATGCCGTAGGCTTTGCACCTGCTTTCCGTCTGATTTGTGAAATCACGTTTTCCACTGAATCCTGTGTTAATCTGCCAGGCAAGATAAATTTATAACCTTCAGCAAACAAGTCTTCAGCAAGATGTTTTACACTGGTTGTCGATAATATAGTCCCAGTTTGTATGGGCTTCCAACCCTTACCAAACTGACTATGCTGCATAACATCAATGAATGAGTTCAAAAATTTAAATTTTTCCTCCTTATTTTTCAAGGTAATTCCTTGTTTACAGTGTCTCGCAGTCATCAATGTAAACCATTCATTTACAAGTCTGATAAACCATGCTGTTGTCAATGCATTTTCACTAATCTGTTTTAATGCAACAGCCTTTTCCAAAGCAGCAGCTGTTTTAAGAGAAAAAAACTGAACTGCTGTCGCAACATTCATTGTTTGAAAGTGTGATGGAAATAGGTGAGATCGATTTAAGTGCTGTAGTGACCTTAAAGAGGACTCACACTCTATTTCTGATATCCACAACTGCTTTATGTAAGAAGCACAAACATGACGTGTGGGTAGGTCATTTTCAGTACACACATCTGTCGGCAAAATAAACATTCTTCTTAACAATGCACTTTTCATATTTTTTAACAGATGTGGCACGTCAGCTAAGCAATGAATAGTATCAGAGGTTCCCACATCATAATTAGTTTTCCTGTAGTCTCTGGTGACAGAAACACCTAAAGAGTTCCATAGGGCTCTATTAGAGCAACCCATGTCAGATGTGGAAGCCCTAACTCTCAAACCAATTGATTGAGCAGCATGAATGGCATGATAGACAAAACTTTTCATTGCTTCACCTGATGTTGATGGCCCAGTCAATTCATGCCCAATTACTTGTTTCCATGTCAGCTTCAGGCCTCTAAGCATAAGAATCAAATAATGATTAGCAGCACATGCATTTCCCAGAGTTGTGTTGCCTACAAAACATTTATTAGTTGTATCAAAATCTGGATTTGTATCAATTTCCATTTCATCAAACAAAATGCAACAATTTTTGTCTTCTGGGGACATGCTATGAACTTTTGTTTTCAAAAGAGTCACAAGATTATCCATAACTCCAAAATCAAGTTTCAAATCTTGGATTCTTCTGTTTAGTGTGCTATATGATGACAATGGATAGCCAGTTGACCTAAGGTAATTCAAACCATCTTTACCTAATGCAAATCTGAATTTTAAGCCCTGAATTATGCTTTTGTTAGACCAGGTGTTTTTTTCACCATTAAGTATTTGAATTTGCTCTTCAGTGAGAAAAGAAGAAAGCACTGCATGAAGCTTCTTATTTTCATCTTCTAACTCTTTGAGTCTATGTGATTGTATAGTTTCCTAAAGAAATAAATATTTATTAGTTTTATTTAGATTGTAACTTGTAACAGATTAATATAATTTAATGATTACAACTGAATAAAATTTTCAAAGATTTTAATAGATTTAGTTACAAAAAACTCAAATAAATAATTGATGTTAAAAATTAGAAACTGAATTGTTTTCTAAACAGTTTTTCTTTGTTCTGTCAAAGAAATTTTTTAAAGCTGTAAGAATTATTATTACTAATTTAATTTTAATTCAAATCTAAGGTGAAAGTCAGAGCTTGAAAAATTGTAAATTTAGCAAGCATGTCAAAATTGAAATGGAAATGCAGAAGGGGGTGCAGAAAAGTGACCCTTTGAACCCATAATACTATGTGAATTTTCTCAATTTTAGTTTGATTCAAAGGTGGCTCAACAGAGCATAAAAAAATTGTAATTTTAGAAAAAGTTTTTTTGATGCACCCTAATCCTTATGGTCCTACTTATTACGCACCCCTTGAGATGGCATTTATTTCTGAAATGAGTTTTCAAGATTTTTTTAATAAAACATAAATTCTATTTCAACACGTGAAGCTGATGAGGTTCAAACAATGCTACGAGATAAGGGAAACTTGTCTTTATGGTGATAAATTAAGTTGAAACGAATAAGTCCCTGAACATTTCAAGGATGATTTTGAACTATTTCTTCAATGAGAAAATTTTTTTTACAAACAAGTATACATCAATATGTTAAAAATGTGTGTTTATGTTACCCATCATAAGTAAATTGTTCAATTTGGGTTGATTTATTCCCGTTTTAATTATTTTAGATTATCTGCAAAATCAGCTTATCACAGGGATTGATTCAGACGAAGATTAAGGTCCGCTTTGCTGCCTCTTCCCAACATTACAATTGATTAAAACCGCACTTACACAAAATTACAATCGATTAAAAAGGCCCCTTCACAAAAATACAGTCGATGAAAATGGCCCTTTTATTTAAATTTTGTCCTATATTTTGATTAGTTTTGTAAATTATTTTAAAAGAAAATAATTTTCACAAAAATATGCATGAAAATTCCCCCAAATACTAGTTAGAATTCACAAAAATAAACCGTTTTCACAATAATGGGACCTTGGAAAAAATTCCTGGATCGATACCTGAACTATATCCGCACCATCCAATTCCACAAATAATCGGGAATTCGCTGTACTACTGGCATATATTTGCTTTATGCTTACTATTAGGAATATTAGTGCCTTATCAACTTTCTTTCCTTGTAAAATGGACTCTTCTCTTGGACAACCTATTCCTTTTTGACGTCTTGGAGTTAGTGAGGAAGGTTTGTTTGGAACATCAAAGAGAGTAGGTATTGCATCTGGTTTTAAGCATTTCCATCCATCTGCACGATACTTAAACTGGGATTCCTCAAAATGGCACTATACAAAGAAAATAAACATATTACTCAAGAAAGAATATTAAGCAATTGGAACAGTTTACATCACAGTGTTTATGATTTAATTTTCCAGTTAGATATTTTGGTAACACTTAGGTATGGTATGGTAAGGTGTAAAAAGATCTATATTTGGGGACTGTCATCGAAATTCGAGGACAGTCCCCAAATATAGATCTTTTTTCATTTTGTCTCCAAAAATAGTTTGTCCCCAAATTTAAAGATTTGTACTTTTTTCCCGGAAGGTTTCCGATTAGTTTATTTCTTTTAGAAAAAAACTGAAGAAATAAGAAAAATAAACCGACTAAAAGCGCCATCTACTCAGAAACAATGAAATTCGAAAACTCTGAAAACGTTTGTTATCATTGTGCGTGTAGCGTGTACAGATATAACAATAAAGTATCCGACTATGAGCCAAATTTCCCATTTCAATTTTGTTAATGATTAACCCCTTAACCGTCGTATTATTTTCAAGAAAACGGTCATAAAAGTGCTTATTTCTTTTATTCCAGAAAATTGTATAAAACAAGTGCATATATAGTATATTTATTAATTTTAAGGTTTTGGACATTTTAAGCACTAGAGAAAAAAAAAAATAATTTTTAGGAAAAGCCAACATTCAGGGTCATTGTGAGTGAATGTGTGTTTTGTAGTAAGCAGTAAATCATTAAAAATATATGTTTTAAACACTAGAAAGTTTTATTAAACTTACTACGTAAAATAAGTAAACATTTCTAAAATTTTCTTTGAACATAAATTAAAAAAAAAAAAAAAAAAAGTAAGCTAAGATTGCATAATGCATATCACAAATACACGTGTGTTTGAGTACTGCTACCATGTATTTAAAAATAAACTATCTCCGAATTAAGTTAAAAATACTCTGGTATTGTCATCTGTGGTGTAAAATTATATATTACAAAAAAAATCCGTGCATCAGTTTTGGAACGCTCTTATCTTTCTGGCGCATTTTTTTGAACAGTATTGCCCGGAAATTTGACGGGCACGAGAAATAGAGGGAGAAAGCTTAGCCCGTGATTTTGACGGGAGCGAAGATTAAGGGGTTAATCACTTTTCATGAAGAACCATGCTTTAAATATGAAATTGACGTACGAAATTTTTTTTGCACTCGAATACTTTTTTTTAGAGGGTGTACAAAGTTTCATGAAAAATTATCAGAAAATGATCCAATGTAAAAAGCAATATCTTTTGAAAAATACAAATACTATTCCAAGAGTTAAATTTTTAATAAAATGCAATATTTCAACATGATGTTCCTTTCATATTTCTAGTTTAAATAAATATTTAGAAATGAATGAAATACTTCCATTAATTTATTAGAAATAAGAATACGCAATTGATATAAAGAGCTATTAGAGTAAGGTGACCAGATTTTTGTAGTCAGAATCGGGGACATGTCCCCGATTCTGACAACAAAACTGGGGACATTTATAATTAATGCAGTAATTAACAGTAATTTAATTGAAAAACAATGCAATAATTAAAAATTGTCCCCAGTTCCATTTTTACTTTCTGGGGACAATTTGAAAAACGTCCTGAAAATGGGGACTGTCCCCGGAAAATGGTGACGTTTGGTCACCTTAGGTATAGATAGAACCCCTTTATACACAGGCCGACCGATCGGCCATATTGGGTCGAACTGGTGAAGCGGGGGTTGTTTTGCTTGGCGCGTTATCGCGTTCTTGGCGTCGTTTCCGTTACGAGCTCGCAATCTTTTTTGTATATCAGTTTGCGGGCTCAGTTTTGTGTTTTACGCTTTTTTTTTTTAAATGTATTTACCTTGTCGGCTTGGTAAAACTTTAAGAAAGTTTATTTAATAGTTACACTTATATATATAATTTATATAAGAATTTTGGTCTGATTATTAAATTTCTATACATAAAATAAATTTGTATAACAGTTATTAAACTTTAATCAGCAACCGTTTTTTTTTTTTTTTTTTTAATTATACAAGAATAAATCAATAGTACTGAATAATCATAAAAGTAATAAACATAAGGGGATATTCGAGATAATTTATAGTAATTTTTTTGTTTTTTTAAAGGTGTTTATAATTGGTGTTTCAATAAGATTTAACTTCTTAAACATTTAAAATAGTTGAAAATATGCAGTATTTACTACCAGAGAAAACTTTGTTGAATTATACAATTATTAATTTTTTTCAGTTGTAGTTGTTTTAAAATTTAATTTAATGAAAATTTAAAACTGAAAAGCTTTCTAGTGTTATTTTATAATGAATAACATTATTTATAACCGTAATTTATAGGTCAAATAATTCTTTTGCTAAAAAAACTCGTCCCAAATTTCGCATTATTGAACCTCAGCTGTTGCAATACTTCAATCAACGAAGAAATTTGTTAATGTGTAGAGATTATTATTCTGCAATTTTTAAATACTTAGTACATAAAATTTGGTTTGCAGTTTTGATAGATAACAAAATCAAGAACCTATCATAATATTCAACTATTTTTAATTCATATATGTCCAGACTGTTTTCATTGCATTCTCTAATTTTTGCCGATGCCTGCAGGAATAGTCAAATTCTCGAAATGAAGAATGACAACTTTTCTTAGAAATTAATGTGTAAAAAGTGAAAATGTTATATCCTTATTTTAATTTGTAGAATTTGGATTCAAAGGCTAGGAAAATTGAATAACATTTGTTCAGACAGCAAAAATATATATTTTGTAGCTAATTTTATTTTCATTCATATGATCTTTAAAAATTTTGGCAATTCAGTTTACCTCCTCAATTTTTGTTTGCAGTAGGGGAGAATATGAAAAACCTTTACACTAGTTCCATAATAAACTGTGGAAAGGTTTTAAAACTTGTGGTTCAAAATTGTATAGATAGAAATAAAATGCCAATGTGATTTTTCTATTTTGGAATATCTGAAATTTGAAGCCAAGATCACACAATATTTAATTGAAAAACTTGTAATATGGAAAATAAATATATAATCTTTAATATTTATACTACAACAGTAGCCAAGATCAATGAACAAAAAACTACCAGAGAAAACTTTGTTGAATTATACAATTATTAATTTTTTTCAGTTGTAGTTGTTTTAAAATTTAATTTAATGAAAATTTAAAACAGAAAAGCATTCTAGTGTTATTTTGTTATGATGAATAACATTATTTATAACCGTAATTTATAGGTCAAATAATTCTTTTGCTAAAAAAGCTCGTCCCAAATTTCGCATTATTGAACCTCAGCTGTTGCAATATTTCAATCAACGAAGAAATTTGTTAATGTGTGGAGATTATTATTCTGCCATTTTTAAATACTTAGTACATAAAATTTGGTTTTCACCTTTAATAGATAACAAAATCAAGAACCTATTACAGTTGACGGCCAAAACTCCGCACAACTTCTCTGATATAAATAATGAAATTTGCAGTCATTTGCCAGTGATGAAATTGTTCAAAAGTGTCTTGAATCCAGATTCACATGCTTCTGATGATGATGATGAAAATTTGGGTAATAATAATAATAAAATCCATTTGATAAAAGTTAAGGTATTCTTATCCTAAGTTTTTAGTACTGCAAATTTCTTCAACAAAACAAGACTTATTGATAATATATAATTTGCAAAAATATATAAATAAAAGAATGAAGCTGAAAATAAAAAAAATAATAATATTTTAAAACAAATAACCATAGAACATGTTTCCAAAATTAGAAAAGGAAATTTTGAAACAATTTGCTTTTCTAGTCATCATGTAATTTTTTCCTTTTTTCTCCTATGCTTTTTTATTTAATTTGAAAATATAAATGAAATACTTTTGACAGTGCTTTTATTTAATTGTATTCTACATTTTTAAAATCAGAAATGTAATTATTTATCTTTTATGGGCCTGAAATCCACAAAATCCGCACAAGCCTTGGTCCCAAGCTGTGCAGATTTCTGGCTCTCTACTGTATAACATTCAACTATTTTAAATTCATATATGTCCAGACTGTTTTCATTACATTCTTTAATTTTTGCCGATGCCTGCAGGAATAGTCAAATTCTCGAAATGAAGAATGACAACTTTTCTTAGAAATTAATGTGTAAAAAGTGAGAATTTTATATCCTTATTTTACTTTGTAGAATTTGGATTTAAAGGCTAGGAAAATCGAATAACATTTGTTCAGACAGCAAAAATATAAAAATTTTAGCATTCTGAAAAAGTGAATGCTAGCACAAGCAGGGTAAGTATTTTGTAGCTAATTTTATTTTCATTCCATATGATCCTTAAAACTTTTGGCAATTCAGTTTACATCCTTAATTTTTGTTTGCAGTAGGGGGAGAATATGAAAAATCTTTACACTTGTTCTGTAATAAACTGTGGAAAGATTTTAAAACTTGTGGTTTAAAATTGTATAGATAGAAATAAATTGCCAATATGATTTTTCTACTTTTGAATATCTGAAATTTGAAGCCAAGATAAGACAATATTTACCTGAAAAACTTGTAATATGGCAAAAATAAATAAATAATCTTTATACTAGAACAGTAGCGAAGATCAATGAGCAAATAAACATCGTTTTTCAATTTATTCATCCACATAAAATGAAAAAAAGAAATCAAGGTGTGGGGGGAGGAAATAGACAAGAAAGAGGCTAATTGACGAATGCAATCAAAATCTTTATTTAAAAAATCCAAGATACAAAATCCAAGTTGTACAACTTTTAAACGGCTACCAAGAGGACTTTAAAAAGCATCAATTTAATGTGCACATAATTCACCTTTCACCATAGAATTCACGAGTATTATTTTTAATGCATTTTATATCACAATTATTTAACTAATAACATACATAATTAAAAAGAAAATAAATACTTATGTATGTGTTACACCAATATTTCAACCATACTACTGTCATCAATCAATAATTAATTTGAATAAACCTTAGTAGTATACAGCCGGATATCCAGCAGAGCAGTCCGATATCTGGTAGATCGGATATATGACAGTATTTCGGATATTAAAAAATCAGCCAGATACTGGATACATACTTACCCTTATAGCATTTTTAATTTCTAAAATTCCACAGAAAAGGTTAAATATAATTAACTACTGATTTGAAGTTTTATTAAATAAAGCTAAGAACAATAAAAGAAAATGAAGTTGTTGAATAAAAGGTAAATAAATCAATTAATACACCATTTTCTAGATTTCTGGTGACTAACAATTTATTAATTATGACCACCTTACTGACTTGAAAAAACTCACTTTGACTGTGCTGACTTCAAAGAAGCAGCTTTAGTTTTTTTGGCTTTATTCAGAAAATCTGAAGTAAAAACATATTATTTTAACACATAATATGTTTTTACTTCAACACACTACTTTTAAACACATTATTTTCTCGAAGCAAGATTTTTCGCTGTTGGATCATGGTGCCGATGCAACCACTTAGATTCATATTGAAAAGGCCAAAAAGGCCCAAGCATAGAATATCATTTCAATTTAAAACCTAATACATTTCTTTTTAATATCAATTTCAATTTTAAAGAAATAAGCACAAGTTAGGAAAAAAATATCCGGAAATGCACAGACAGCAGAGTCAATGACTCTGTGTATTATGAAGAGTGAACATCAATGTCCATGATTCATTCATGAAAAAATTGATACACGAGATGACGTTGAAAAATTTCAAAAAATGAATGTGCTCGCAGCGAGCAGATTCGAGGTCAAATCAGAAGAATCTCACAAAGACTGGATGTTTCTCTTTATGCATAAGGCAGTTTCAGGATGTTATAGACAGGAAGGAGTAACTTGAATGTCATGAAAGAGTTTAAAAAAATTTTTAGAATTAAAAACCATAGTATGGATGCAGACTACAGTGCCGACGGCTTGTTTTACTGTGAAGAGTGAACATTAATGTCCATGATTCATTCATGAAAAGAATGATACAAGAGATTCAGTTGAAAATTTTCAAGATGAATGTGCTCATGCAACAGGCAGCTTCGCGATGTTATAGACAGGAAAGAGTAACTTGAATTGTCACAAAGTGGTCCAGAAGACTTTTTTTAAAGAATTTTTTCTTGAATGTCACGAAGTGGTACAGAAGACTTTAAAACATTTTTTTGGATTAAAAACCATAGTATGGATGCAGACTGGAGAGTCGATGACTCCATGTACTTTGAAGAGTGAACATCAATGTCCATGATTCATTCATGAAAAGAATGATACAAGAGATGCAGTTGAAAATTTTCAAAAGATGAATGTGCTCTTGCAGCGGGCAGCTTGGAGGTCAAATCAGAAGAATTACACAAAGACTGGATGTTTTTACTTTGCTCGCTAATGCCAGAAATTGTGCATCTGCTGCTTCTAATTTCTCCTCTAACTCTTTGACCTTTTTTCTCAAAATTTCATTTTCCTTTATCAGTGTTTGTTGATCCAATTCAGGAGCATTTTCATCAACCTAAAAAAAAAAAAAAAAAAAAAAAGAATTATAATAACATTTAAAATAATACACAATTAAATTTAGGAGAATATCAAGGTTTATCACTCAGAGAATTTTTATTTTGTAAAAATTAAATAAATTATTGGGTTATGTGTTGTACAAAAAGTATGCCAATTTTTTTCGGTTGCTAAAGGACAGGTCTTGGTACATCTGAATGATTGAAAACAAATAACATTATTACAAAGGATGGTACTGCAGTCAAATTTGTGAAAATTTTTCATTTCAATCCGCTTTCCTTTGAAAGCAGCATGAAATTTCCAGATAACTCAACACTACATTAAAAAATATTAAGAAACTACCATCAATTATTGAACTAATAAAACACTTTAAAGGATATATTAATGGAATTTTAAAATACAGTAGATTCTTGACTTACATGAGGGATGCGTTCCAAGACCCAAGAAGAATAACTTTGAAAATAAACACTGATTTGTGAAGGATCTGCTTTTTATAGAAAGAATTATGCAAAGGTTTCGTTTTTAAGACTAAATATTCTTCGAAGAACCATTAACAAACACGTACTTCTGCAAAGCCTTGATATTAATATAAATTACTGATTCCCCCCAACCAACAAAGAAAAAAACGTTTATAAAACACGAATTTACATTTCATCGGAACAGCATTGTAATTGCTTCGAAATTGTAAACTTTTTTTATAGAGTTGAACTATTCTGGAATAAAAGTTCTTTTTAAAATTTTCCCATCTATTTCAGGATTACACGACATAATATATAACCCTCGTGAATGTCAGACAATACTAACCAAACAATCATTAAAAATGTTTACATGATAGTTAAGTTTAGCTGCACTCGACATAACAAATCTGAAAATATTAAAAAATATCTTTCGCATTAGTGCATTTTTTAAGAGAACTTTATAATTAGAGGTAGCAAACTAATAGTCTTATACTAAATAAATGACATTTAATGCTTCAAAATCCTTTAATGCCTGACATTTTTTAAAATTACTTTACAAGTATAGGTATTTAAAGTCATTTTATCTTGTCAGTTACTTTATGAATGTGGCTAGCAAATTCTACATGGATGATAAAAAAAAAAAATTGCTCAAGAGAGGGTTATGCAGGTAGAAAGAAAGAAAAGAGATTTAAAAAAAAGGGAAAAAAATTGTAATTTTGAAAATCATGATCATAGTGATATATCAGTACAAACAAAATATTTTCCATGTGTTACTAAATTACGGGGGCAGTGTTATATTACATCACTTTTAGAAGGTTGTTAAGGAATGATTTTTGAAGACTAGAGAAACACGGTTCTTGATTTATGATAATTTTTAAACTTTTTCATTTTGAAAAGTCCAAATTTTGGACTTTTTCATTTTGAAAATAGCATTTATCACTGAGTTAAATTATTTGCACATCTTTTCTCTCTATTCTAAAAAAGAGTAACTGCCACCGCTGCCACTGTGAAAAGTCATGCTATCTCTACCAAAACTGTGGGGATTTGTGTTTTGAAAAAAGGTGTCCACGGATTCGGAAAATTCGAGGGAAGTCGATAAGCTGACTTAAATTTTAAAATTTTAATTATTTTAGAAGATATTAATAAAATACTGAAAAAATAAGCATAATGGTTGCCAGGTTTAGCAATTTGCTCCAGCATAAAATCATTCATGCCTTTGCAACAAAGGAATTCCAAGTATGCCCAATACTGTGAATTTGACAAACATGAAGTAGAATTACACCAATTTTGTGTCAAATTAAAAAAAAAATATGTGAAATAAATAAGTCAAAGTGTGTTACTTAATATTCGCAATTTTCAAATAGTAGTAAGTTCTCTCAGATAACAAGGTTTAAAATTACCGATTATTCCTTTATCTAATACATAACTAATTTAAAAAGCACAATTTTGGCATCAGGCAGGACCACGGCTGTCTCCCCAAGCAAGGTGAATCTAAATATTGTGTGCATTCCAAAATGCTAACACCCAGCATTTTTAAAATAAAAAATAATTCAAATGCAGATCATAGCAATGCCAGTTAGAACAGCCTGTGTATTTGACACCTGTAGAAATAATTAGCGGAGTTAACCATGCCATTATACCAGTTTTCGTACAGCTTGGATATTTGCCAGGCCAACGAGATGATACATTTCGTGGTGCTAAATAAGCCAATCTGCAAAGCATTATGTATATGAATGTATGGATAATTGTTTTCACGACAACCGTACATGAGCAATAATTATCGGTTATGAGCATGTGTAAATTGCCAAATAATGATAAATCACCATTGATAGCAAGATATTCTAGCTGTTCCATACATTTTATCAAAGAAAACATATGAAGCACTGTTTTCTTAGAAATCGTTATGAACTAAACGTATACGTAAGTCACCAAATTATGAAAAATCGCCTTGGATGGCAAATATGCAAGGTTTTTATAGGTTTTACACAATTAAAAATAGTGTAACATTTAAATTTTTATGTTCTAAGAAACATGCAAGAACCAAGCAATGTGTTTCTCAGTAGCATTGGATCAAATCTTAGGCTTTTGTCAGTGGAAATCATGCCTGTTTGACGAATAAGCCTTATTAGGGGTCGAACCCCTCATATGAAAAACAACCGTACAGAGTCTAGGGGCCTTGGCCCAAAGTCACTTAAATAAATTATGAGACAAAAATTATTTTTTTTCAAAGTATACGCTGTCAAATAACACTAGTGTTATTAAATAGGAAAGGTATCCAGTTTTTTTTAAACGAGCAATACAGACACTATTTTCTTTAAACATGTAAACTAATTTAAACACATTGTTTTTAATACATAAATTAACAATTAGAGGAGGTAGATATTTGAAAGAGACATATAAAATAGAATTTGTTTTTATTTTTCAGAAGAGCAAGGCCAATTCAATTATTGGGAAAAAGTATCAAATCATTTTGTGTGAAACTGGAAATGTATTTATATATATATACTTTTGAAGGTACAAAGCACAACAACATTCTATGCATCATGTCTAGTTTTGTTAAAATATCCCTAAAGAAACACTACCAATTATATGTTGAATTTAACTTTTACTATAATTAAAATACAACGTCATTTTATAATGTCATTTGATGAGTTTAATTTTGAAGAAGAATAATTCAAGTGATAAGTTAAACCAATTTTATTACAAATTACAACTATCGCGTATTAATTTCATTTTGATGTAGATTATATGCCGCCAAAGTTTGGCGGGATACGATCAATCCATTTATCCCGTAATAATTGAAAGAAAAAGCTAACACATGCTTGTATTTTTTTAGTAGCAGGATAATATATCAATAAGAATGTCGTATTTACTTAGAGTAAGGAGTAGAGTAGAGAAAAAACAATGTTTCAAAATCAAAACAAATGTCGGTTGGCGACAGTTTGATCATGAATGTTTACGGTCTTATAAAAGACAAAATCTAAATAATCTTTACTAATAGACCATGAATATTGTTGTATTATTGTTTTAATGTAAGTACTAATTTAGTTTTATGATATCGGTAGTCAAATTAACGTAAATATCAAATGCTTTTAAAAGGTAATAATTACGGCAACCCTAACAGTAACAACACGAGAAAAAATAGCGTATAATATGTATGAATATAATAATTGAAAGGAAAATAAACAGTTAGATCACAGATTTATACACATAACTGCAAAACTAAAACTACATTTTAAAATAATTTCAGACTTACTTCACATAATCTTGAATTCGCAGTTGGATTCCAACTCTCCCTTCTGCAATTTATAATCCATTTTTTCCTTCTGTCATGATTTTTCAGGGGACCTAAAAAGACGATAACCCGTTTCCGTGCGATTTGAAAAATTCACTGCACAATATCCAACCATTTTTATTGATCTTGAACAATTAGAAAACATAAATTTTATGACATAGGCGTACGATCCAATATGGCGGCCTGACACAACTTTCGAACCAAAATTCCGGGCAAGTCAGCTCCCCCCTATAGTAGCCTTAGGTATAGAGCATTTCGACATGACGTCAGGGCAACTTTTTGTAGGACAACTCGGATATTTAGAGGTAGAAAGGCGAGTATTCCGCCAATCACCGTCCTCAAACGAACGTTAGTGTGTCGTGTGTCCTACAGGAAAGTGTTGCCTGGCTAGTTGCTATGATCTGACGTAATACAATGACGTAGGTCGAAAAGCTATACATTGTAATATGTTGTGTCCTCGAATAAGTCCACAAAAATATTTTCTAGTGCCCCCAAGTTTTCCTTGGATTCAAGGACAATGCTTGATTTGTCCCCAAATTACTGTTTAGAAATATGGTCGCCTTAGTTTATGGTGCAAAATACTAAAAGTTAGTGATGTAAGCGACAGTATTTTTCAAGCTAAAAATTTAAATACTACCCGGTCTTCTGGAAGTATTGAAAGATTATACATTTGATGGGAGTTTCGAACTATAGCATCTTCTTTAGATGTTGATATAAATTCAGGGCCGTAGCTATTCGGCTCCAAATTTTCCAAGGGGGGCTTTCTTATATACACACGTAGATATATATAACACACGTATATATGTATATATATATATATATATATATACATACAATGTAGAATTGTTGATCACTGGTACATTTTCTTTTTGTGAGATATATATATATATATATTTATTTCTCTACTGTACCATATATAAGCCTTATTAAGTGCAATTTTACTTATACTGCATACAATACTATCAGAACTAATAACAATTAATACTTGAGTAAAATTATTATAAAGTAATTAAAAAACTTTGTAAAAAACACACATAAGAAGTAAAAGGAAAAAGGATACGCGTTTCGTTCAAAAATTGTTTTGAACTTAACAATTTTTGAACGAAACGCGTATCCTTTTTCCTTTTACTTCTTATGTGTGTTTTTTACAAAGTTTTTTAATTACTTTATCGTTTAACACCAGTATTTTGAGTGTTTTTTCAGTAAAATTATTATTATTATAATTATTATGATAATTAATGTTAATTACAATATTTTTTCCCCTTAACTCTTTTTTACACTCTTTCCTTAGTACTTCCTAGCTATTAAAGCTCGTACTACGTTGCTCATAGGTTAGCTATACTCAATTTTATATATATATATATATATATATATTTACTATTACTATAATTATTATTCTTTAATATTATTCTTCCTTCCCCGTCCCCTTCCATTTACTGAATTTCTTAATAAATTTACATAGTTTTGGCAGAATTTTGTCTGTTTTTATTTCTCATACTTTTCTCCTTCGCTCTTGCTGTTTCTATTTTTATTTTTGTCGATTAATTTTCTCGGTTGGCAACGATTTCTAGTCTTGTCAGTTCTTCCTCCTCAATGTTTGGTTAGCATTCATGCTATTTTTTTCTTATAGCTATGGTCGTACCCCCAGGTCACGTAAAGCGACTTCTTTTGTCAGGTGACCTGCAGAAACATAGCTATTTTTATTTTTTCTTTAAATTGAAATGTGAGTACGGTGGTACTTGATAATGGAGTACTCTATTTCAATTTTACTCTCCATCTCCACTTCATTGCATGGGATCGAACAATTAGGCTTACGCCCACGTGATCTAACTTGGCTTGTCCTCCCACTTCTCTGTAGTTTTAACAGCTCTGTTTTATACAATTTCTTGCCTCTGGATTATCAATACTTTTTTGTTATTATGTGCTACTACTTAATGTTTTACTAGGGATTCCATATTACGTAAGTTTAGCTATTTTATATAATATATATATATATATATATATATATATATATATATATATATATATATATATATATATCAGAAACAATTCAGTAGTTACAGAGATGCCCATAGAGCGTAATGTATTAGAATTATTTTGAGTGTTCCAGTAAAAGAACTATTTGTGCATAAATTTTAGCTTATGTTACTCGAGACAGGGTAAATTTCTAATAGTGACAAAATTTTAAGACTCGGTTCAGTGGTTACAGAGATGGCAATTAAGAATAATGTAATTCTTATGAGTGTCCCTGTAAAATTGTGATATGTGCTAGAAAGGTAGCCTATATCACTCACGAACAGTGTACCTTTTTGTCAGCGAAAATGTTTTAGAATCGGTTCTATCATTACAGAGATACAAATGGAGCTTAATGTAATTCTTATGAGTGTCCGTGTAAAAGAACTATTTATGATGTATGCATAAAAGGCATCCTATAATACTCTGAAATAGTGTAGCTTTCAATCAGTGAAAAAGTTTAAGAACCCGTCTAGTAGTTGCAGAGATACCGATAGAGAATGATGTATTAGAATTATATTAAGTGTCCCTAGAAAAGAGCTATATTTATGTTATATGGATGAAAATCAGCCTATAATACTCAGCAATAGAGCAGCTTTCTATCAGTGAAGAAAGCTTTTGTATCGGTTCAATAGTTACAGCGATACCCTTAGAACGTAATGTAATTATATGAGTCTTCTCTGTGAAACAGCTATTTATGCACTATGCATTAAAAGTAGCCTGTACTACTCAGGAATAGTGTAGATTTCCATCAGTGAAAAAAGTTGTAGAAACAGCTCAGTAATTTCAGAGGTGCCCATAGAACGTAATGTAATTCTTATGAATGACCTTGTAAAAAAACTGTGATATATGTATGAAAGGTAGCATATATTACGCAGGAATAATCTAGTTTTCTATCAGTGAAAAAGTTTTAGAATCGTTTCAGTAGTTACTGGGACGCCCGTGGAGCGTAATGCATTAGAATAATTTTAAGTGCCCCTGTAAAAGAACTATTTGTGCTATATACATGAAAGATAGCCTATAATAGTCAGGAATAGTGTCGCTTCTTATCAGGAATAGTGTAGCGTGAAAAAACTTTTAGAATTGATTCTTTAGTTACAGACATACAGATAGATCGCTATGTAAATCATATGAGTGTCCCTGTAAAACAATTATTTGTGATACATGCATGAATTTTAGCTATGTTACTCTGAAAAAATGTAGCTTTCTATCACTGAAATTTTTTTTTAGAATCGATTCAGTGGTTGTAGATGCCCTTAGAACAGAATGTAATTTTTATGAGTACCCGTGTAAATTTGTAATGTATGCGTGAAAGGTAGCCTGTAATACTCAGGAATAGTGCAGTTTTCCATCACTAAAAGTTTTAGAATCGGTTCGTTAATTCCAGAGATCCTAATGTAATTCTTATGAGTATCCCTGTAGAAGAATTAGTTGTGATATATTGTTTCGAATTTTTGCGGCTGTTCTGGGGTTTAAAGTAGTTTAAAATTCGTATTCTACGTGTCAAATAATTAAATTTTGCATTTTGTAGCATCAAAATTGGTTAACTAGAACATAAGATAAGAAATTTTGGGGTTCACCATTGGTTAACAGGGTTTTGTAAATCTCGAAAAATACGGGTTTTAGGGCTTAGCTGACCTCACTCTTCGGGACTTATTTTTGGTGCCAAATTTGACGATATTTTTCAAAAAGTCGCCAAGCTTGGCCACATTTCGGACATTTAGCGGAATTTTTCCAATGGGTAAAAGTTTGTTTAAAAGTATATAAAGTTTGTTTTCTTGCATTAATATTACGTAATAGCCTAGCGATTCAACTGCATTTCTATGACGTACTCAAAATTGGCTCTGTATGGGGATCCTTCGAGAAATTTCTCCTAGCTTCTGCGACACCTATAAAAGGACAGCACATTGTCCCAGTTGAGTTTCAGTTTGCTTCTGTCTGCTGATGAGAATATTTTTAGAATCGGTTCAGTATTTAGTGAGATGCCCGTCTTGCATTATGTACACTGCTGGCCATCGTAAATGCAACACCCTGAAGGAAGCATGCAAATAATATGAAATTTACAACATGCATTAGCTGAGGTGAGATATGCAAATGATTAGAATTTCAGCGCAGACGCACATCAAGCGCGCCTGTGGCGCCACCTCAAAGCGCTATTTAAGGCTTGGAGATTTCGACGGTTTCAAGTACAGCAATTGTGTTTTTCTTGCTTTTTTTTCAAAAAAACGATAAATTATGCCTCGTAGGAAACAACGATCATCTTTTGATCAAGTATCCGAGTTTGACAGAGGAAGGATAGTGGCATACCGAGATTGTGGGTTATCTTTCAGGGAAATCGGTCGTCGTATTGGACGAAACCAAACAACTGTGATGCGGATATGTGATCGTTGGGTGCAGGAGGGTACGACGGACAGACGTGATCGACCGCATCGACCTCAGTGCACCACGTCACGTGATGACAGGCAGATTGTACGCATGGCAGTGACGGACCGCTCAGTCACATCACGAACCATATCACAGCAGATTCAGTCTGTAACGCATCATCCAGTGTCTGCGCGTACCATTCGACGTCGTTTACAGCAGAATGGTCTGTCCGCAAGACGTCCGTTGCTTTGTCTACCTCTGACGCGGAACCACAGACGTCTCCGCCGCCAATGGTGCGATGAAAGAAGGATGTGGACGACAGAATGGAATGAAATTCTCTTTACTGACGAGTCACGCTTCTGTATGCAACACCACGACGGTCGGATTCGAGTCTGGAGACACCGTGGAGAGAGGATGCTGAACAGCTGCATTATGCACCGTCACACTGGTCCTGCACCGGGTATTATGGTATGGGGCGGTATCGGATATCTCTCTCGCACTCCTCTAGTACGCATTGCCGGTACTTTAACCAGCCAGCGCTACATCTCCGAGGTGTTGGAGCCAGTTGTCCTTTCTTACCTTCAGGGCTTGCCAACAGCCATATTTCAGCAGGATAATGCACGGCCACACGTGGCACGCATTGTCCAAGGGTTCTTCGTCAATCACCAGATTGAATTGCTTCCCTGGCCGGCGCGCTCTCCGGATCTTTCGCCGATAGAAAACATGTGGTCCATGGTTGCTCAACGACTGACCCAGAGTTCATCCCCAGCTGTCACACCAGATCAACTTTGGCAACGTGTGGAAGCTGCTTGGTCTGCTGTACCCCAAGAACACATTCAAAGTCTCTTTGAATCAATGCCGAGGCGTGTGGCAGCTGTGATCTCCAACAACGGCGGCTACTCTCGGTACTGATTTTGGCAGGAACCACGCTTCATAGAATGCTGTAAATTTAATCATTTGTTACTTGGTCAACATGTTATCTACACAATAAATTTTGTTGTGATATCTCTTGTTTTTCTTGGTGTTGCAATTTGGGTGGCCAGCAGTGTATTAGAATGATTTTGAGTGTCCGCGTAAAAGAACTATTTGTGTTATATGCATGGAAGATATCCTATAATACTCTGGAAAAGTGTAGCTTTCTATCAGAAATAGTATTGTGTGAAAATTTTTTTAGAATCTATTCAGTAGTTAGACATACACACAGATCGCAGTGTAATTCATATGAGTGTCCTTGTAAGGGAATTATTTATCATATATGCCATCAATTTTAGTTTATGTTACTCAGGAATAGTGTAGCTTTCCGTCAGTGAAAAAACCTCATCTGGACAACACATGACTTCTTTGTACATCTATTAAATCAAAAATATTTTCGGCCCACTTCATCTAAACTTATTTTGTTTGAAAGAGATAAAATACTGCAGTAATATAGTAAGGTTTAGCGAATTCTACTCAAATATTTCCGATATCGCCAAGCTGGGTTCAATTTGAAAGATTTCCTTCTGACATTTAATTTGCCGATATTTCACCAAAAGCCAAGCTTAAGATTGTTTCCGAGATTTTGGGGATAGCCTAGGTAGTCATTGACCACAGGCTTTCAATGAATAGAATGTATCCATGCGCCTTCATGTACTTTAAGTCATTTGGCAGACCCTGTAAATAAATTACCCAGTGGATTGCAATCAAAAAAGAGATGCACAGTTAGATGTTACAATAGTTCTAAATACAAAATTTCAAAATTCTACGGGTAAAAGTTTTCGAGTTATGCAAAATACGTAATAATTTTTGTCCCCAAATTTGGCGATATTTCGGAAAAACTCGATGACAAATGGCGAAATTTTAGGCATGGACCAAACAATTTCTGACTATCGCCCAATTTAGCGATATTTCGCCAAAACTCACCAAGGACGATGACAAATGGCGATATTTTGGGCATGGAACAAATGACTGACTATCGCCAATTGGGCGATATTTGAGCAAAACTCGCCAAGGTCGACGACAGACGGCGAGATTTTAGGCATGGACCGAACAATGACTGTCTACAGATGTAATATATTGAAGATGTCCATAGACACTAATGTACTGAAATTCTTTTCGGTGGTCCTGTAAATAAACTCTCCAGTAGATTGGAACCAAAAACAAGATGTAAAACTAAATGTTACAACAATCTTATATATGAAATTTCAACATTCTACGACTAATAGTTTTTGATATTTGAGAGTTAAATACACACACATGTACACCAAAATTCGCCAAGCTTGGCGAGTTTTGGTGTATTTCTTTAGGGAGGCACGTAACCGCGGTCAGACGATTACCTAACTATATGGTTGGACGGTATCATGCTTGAAATGGACCAAAAAGTCCTTAAAATTGACATTGACCGTAATGTATTGGAAATATTTTGAGTGTTCCTGTAGCAGAACTATATGATAAAGACACTTTTTTCGATGGAGAAATTTATTTTGTAACCCTTAACAGCATATATCACTTCGGAGTCGTTTGGAGTAGCCTAATACCTCTAAAATGTGCTTTAATTTATATCTGCCCACAGAGCGTAATGTATTTAAAATCTTTTGGGCGGCCCTGTAGATAAACTATCCAGTTGAATGGGACCAAAAGGGGAGGTGTACTGTACAACTAGATATTACAACAATCCTAAATACAAAATTTCATCATTGTACTACCAATAGTTTTAGGGATATGCGAGTTACATGCATACGTGCGTACAGATGGCATAGAAAAACTTGTCAAAGTAGACTCACCGTTGGTCAAAATGGGTTGCAGACGCATTTATATGATCCTGCATGCTAGCTTACGATGAGATGCATCGAAAAAATTCTTAAAATTAAATTAAGCGGTAGTCAAAATCGGTTTTTTCGTCGAAATCCCCCCCCCCCGAAATTATTCGGGATCACATTACTTCCTTATACTCCGTACAAGGAAGTAAAAAATTTTAGAATCGGTTCATTAGTTCCAGAGATCGTAATTAGGGAATGCAATCCCGATTCCGCGGGAACGGGATCCTGCCGGATCCCGCACAAATGTTTGCGGGACTAGTCCCGCGGGATTGACACTGAGAAATAATTTTTAAATTACAGTTTCTCGCTACTTTCCCAATCAATAGACCGAAAAATTTTGCATATTTATGTTTCTCCTCTAACAATAAACGAATCAATAATTACAAATTTTAATTGAAAGTTTTATTTTTTAAATCATCTTCCAATTGGAGTCTGGATCGAACATCTAAATTTAAACATTCTAATATAAATTTTTCGCAAAGTTCCCATTTTCCAAATGAACTGAAATATTTCGTACTATTTATCTCTTGGCGAACAGTCACGAATTAATTATAAAAAGTTTTCATTTTAGCTTTAATTTTTTTATAATTCACACTTTTAATTATTTTACTAAAATTAAATCTAGTCAAGGAAATGGTTCATTGGATTTGTTCGTTTTTGTACAATATTTTTTCAAAACTAAGAAAATAATGTATGTTAACATATCTATAAATTGTATATTCCTCATTTTTAGCAACTAACATAAGACATAACTTAGTATATTATTCTGAATATCATGATTATAATTTTCATACTTTTAAGTTATTGTATTAATTATCTTATAATATTAATTATTATTTTATTAAAGTTAAACTTCATAGTGCTTAAAATCTTACTTTTTCTACTTTCTCTGTTGAAATGAAGTCGTAACTAAATAAAATGCCAATCCCGCGGGATCAATGAATCTCAATCCCGAAATCCCGCAGGACGAAAAACGGTGCGGGATTGCATTCCCTAATCGTAATGTAAATCGAATGAGTATCCCTGTAAAAGACCTATTTGTGTTTATGCATGAAAGGTAGCCATAATACTCCGGACTAGTGTAGCTTTCTATCAGTGAAAAACGTTTTAGAATCGGTAAAGTTAAAGAAATACCCATACAGCTTAATGTATTACAATTATTTTGTGTGTCCCTGTAAAAGAACTCTCTAAACTATATCCATGAAACTTAGCCTTTAATACTCCTAAATAGAAGCTTATCCATGAAACTTAGCCTTTAATACTCCTAAATAGAAGCTTTATATTATCGAAAAAAAGTTTTCGATTCGGTTCGCTAGTTACAGAGATACCCATAGAGCATAATGCAATACTTGCCTGTCCTTCTAAAAGAATTATTTGTGATATATTCATAAAAAAGGCAGTCTAAAATACTCAGTGGCTTTCTATAGGTGAGAAAAGTTTTAGAATTGATTCAGTAGTTAGAGAGATAACCATAGAGTATAAATGTATAATAATTATTTTGAGTGTCCTTGTAAAAGAATTATTTACGCAGCATACATTGAATGCAGCCTATAATAATCAAGAATATTGTATCTTTCTATTAGTAAAAAAAGTTTAAGAATCAGTTCTGTAGTTACACAGATGGCTACAGAGCGTAATATAATTCTTATGAGTGTCTCTGAAAAAAATTAAGTATATATATCTACACATACCTGCATGAAAGGCAGTGTATAATTTTCAGGAAATAGTGTAGCTTTTTATTGGTGAGAAAAGTTTGTGAATCGGTTCAGTAGTTAGAGAGAAAAATTCAGTGAAAATATACGAGAGATAACACTAACATAACAGTCTCTCAAGGCTCAGCAATCAAGAATTTACACACAGCACTTAACTTCAAAGCTTCATAAACAGCGCAAAACACCGCTTCTATCACAGAGCAAAGCAAGCGTACTCACTCTCTCAAAGCTTGATCAACACTGAACTGGAACTTCAGAAACAAGCTTATATTTATACCCGACGCAGTACAAGAATCTTCGAGAAAAGTCTATTTCTCGAGGATTCCACATAAAGCGGGAATATGTTGATTACGTCATAGAAGAGAAGAGAAATAGGTTATTATGCGTTTTTAATGCGGAAAAACCAACTTTCAGACCCCATTGGGAAAATCGCGCCAAATAACCAAAATGTCGCCACGCTTGGCGACTTTTGGCGAAATATCGCCAAATTTGGTGCCAAAAATAAGTCCCCAAAAGTGAAGAGATCGAAGCCCTAGGACCCATATTTCTCGAGATTTCTAGAAACCCATAGAACAACAATAGGGAAACCCAAACCTCCTTATCTCTGGTTCTAGTTGACCGATTTTGATGCAAAAAAAGCAAAATTTAACTATTGGACGCGTAAAATACTAATTTTGAACTATTTTATGCCCCAGAACAGCGGGTTGCCCCGAAAATTCGTAACAATATGTATGAAAGGTACTCATATTACTCAGGAGTAGCATAGCTCTCTATCAGTGAAAAAAAATTTCAGATTCAGTCGGTGGTTACAGACACCGTAATGAATTAGAATTGTTTTGAGTGTCCTTGTAGAACTATTTATGCTAATACATGAAAGGCTTTCTATAAGTTAATCCAGTGTATAAGCACTTTAACCTATACTTTTACATATATTTGAAACAATTACTTCCATTTGTTTAATTTTATTCTTTAAAAATTTAGCCCAATGTTTAGAAATATATTATTGACGGATTTTTTAAAAAGCATAGTTATACGGTATATTTTTGCCTTAAGTCTAACGATAATGTCCCTTTGTTCAAAGGCATTTTTAATATAACACTTTGATTCTATGTCAATTATTGACATTCATTATAAACAGCATTGTTATACCGTGTATTTCTGCATTATTTCCAACAATGAACGCTCCTTTGTTGAAAGTCATTTTAAATAAAGGTTCAGTCCACTGTTTCAAAGTATATTATTGACACACTTTTTTAAAGACCATTGTTATACCGCGTATTTCTGCGTTATTTCCAACAATTAACGTCCCTTTGTTGAAAGTCATTTTTAATAAATGATTAGTGCACTGTTTCAAATTATATTATTGACACATATTTTTAAAGAGCATTGCTATATCGTGTATTTTTGCCTTTCCAACAGTTACGCCCCTTTGTTTAAAGTCATTTAAATAAAGGTTTAGTCAACTGTTTTAACGTATATTATTGACACACTTCTTAAAGACCATTGTTATTTCCTGTATTTTTGCATTATTACCAACAATTACGTCCCTTTGTTGAAAGTTATTTTAAATAAAGGTTCATTCCACTGTTTCAAAGTATACTATTTACACAAATTTTTAAAGAGCGTTGTTATACAGAGTATTTTTGCCTTATTTCCAACGATTACTTCCCTTTCTTGAAAGTCATTTTAAATAAAGGTTTAGTCCACTCTTTCAAAATATATTATTGACAAACTTTCTTAAATAGCATTGTTATACCGCGTATTTCTGCATCATTTCCAACAATTAACGTCCCTTTGTTGAAAGTCATTTTTAATAAATGTTTAGTATACTGTTTTAACGTATATTATTGGCACACATTTTTCAAGAGCATTGTTATGTCCTGTATTTTTGCGTTATTTCCAACAATTACGTTTCTTTGTTCAAAGTTATTTTAAATAAAGGTTTAGTCCACTGTTTTAAAGTACATTATTGACACACATTTTTAAAGGGCATTCTTAAACTGAGTATTTTTGCATTATTACCAACAATTACTTCCCTCCGTTAAAATCATTTTAAATAAAGGTTTAGTCCACTGTTTCAAAGTATATTATTGACACACATTTTTAAAGAGCATTGTTATATCCTGTATTTTTGCTTTATTTCCAACAATTACGTCCCTTTGTTGAAAGTCATTTTAAATAAAGGTTTAGTCCACAGTTTCAAAGCATATTATTGACGCACATTTTTAAAGAGCATTGTTATACCGTGTATTTTTGCATTATTTCCAAAAATTAACGTCCCTTTTTTGAAAGTCATTTTTAATTAAGGTTTAGTGCACTGTTTTTAACGTATATTATTGACACACATTCTTTAAGAGCATTGTTATGCCGTACATACTTTAATTGATTCTAACGGTTACGCCCCTTTGTTAAAAGCGATTTTTAATAAAGGTATATAGTCTATTGTTCCAAAGTATGTTATAGCCACATTTTTAAAAAGCATTATTATACCGTATTTTATAGCATTGATTTAAAAAAATTATGTCTCTTTATTGAAAGTTATTCTACTAATATGATAAATGTAAAAGTTCGCATTTTTGTGTGTTTGAGTGTTTTTGACTCAATCACGCAAAAACCGTAGAACGAATTTGCGTAAAATTTGGACTGAAAATAACTTACGCCCTGGATTAATGTGCAGTCTGCCTTTTATGCATATAGCATAAATAGTTCTTTGACAGGTACGCTCAAAATAATTCCAATACATTGCGTTCTATGTACATCCCTGTAAGTACTATACAAGTTCTAAAACTTTCTCCCCTAAAGTTACACCATACCTGTATTTTATAGGCTACATTTTATGCATATTTCACAAATAATTCTTTTACACGGAGACTTATAAGAATTGGATTACGCTCTATGGCACCTCGGTAAATATTGAAACGATTCTCAAATATTTTTCATATTCAGAAAGCTACCATATTCCCGTGCATTATAAGGTAGGTACCTTTATCCATTATATCACATAGTTCTTTTGCAGCGACACTCATAAGAATAACATTACGCTTTGAAGGCACCTCTAATACTAAACGGTTTATATATATATATATATATATATTGTTAAGAATTTTCGGTTTGTTCTGCCTTCCAGATATTAAAATTATCAAAATCGGTTAACTAGAACGCGACGTACGGAGTTTCGGGTTTGCCCATTGGTTAACATGGGGTTTTCTAGAAATCTCGAGAAATATTGATGCTAGAGCTTTGGTGATTTGACTTATGGGAACATATTTTTGACGCCAAATTTGGCGATATTTCACCAAAAAGTCGCCAAGCTTGGCGAAATTTCGGTCATTTGGTGCGCTTTTATCAATGGGGCCAGTAATGCTTGTTTTCCATCATTAATATTGCGCTGTAGCTTAGTATTACTAATTTACATTTTCATGACAGAATCAAAATTCAAGCTTTATGCGGGTTCTTCGAGAAATAGCTCCTATCAGAATTTTCGCTTAGCTTCTGCGACACCTATAAATAGAGACAGGGCAGTCCACAAGAGATCGTTATATTCAAACTCTAATTGATTTGGATGCATTATTCTTTAAATTGTGCTATTGGAAGCAGTATTTTGTTTGTTTTTGAGTACAGAGTGTAAATTCTTCATTGCTGAGTCCTGATTACCTTTGTAAGTTTCCATTGAATTTTTGCCAGTGGAAGTGTTTTATTTTTTGTAAGAAATACAGCATCTGTAAAAGCTTCTGTACCGAGAGGAGTATTATAAGCAAAGTACTGGCCATTAGTGTCTGTGAATTTTGCACAGCTGATTGAACAATCAGCTGTGCAAAATTCACAGACACTAATGGCTAGTTCTAGAAGCAATAAAATGTGTGTTTCGTCCTGACAAATGGACTTTTTACTAGAACTTTCTACATACACTGGACTTTAGAACGACGAACCTAAGAATCGACGACCAAATCTCTGTAACTATTGAACCGAATCAAAAATATTTTCTATAATAGAAGTCTTCTATTCCTAAGTATTATAGTTTTACGAATTTTTGGGCCAATCCGCTGTTTTAGGGGTAAACTAGCTTAAAATTCGTATGCTACGCTCCAAATAATTAAATTTCATAGTTAGTTGCATCAAAATCGGTTACCTAGACCGGGAGATATGGAGTTTTGGGTTTTCCCAATTGGTTAGCATAGGGTTTTCTAAAATCTCGAGAAATATTGATGTTAGAGCTTAGCTGACTTCACTCTTGGGGTCACTTATTTTTGGCGCCAAACTTGGCGATATTTCGGATATTTGGCGCGATTTTTCCTATGGGGCCTATACATTTCATTTTCCTGCATTAATATTGCGTAATAGTCTATGATTCAACTGTATTCCTATGACGTAATCAAAATTCGCTCTTTAAGGGGATCCTTCGAGAAATTTCTAATAGCTTCTGCATCCCCTATAAATACGACAGCGTGCTGCCCCGGCTGAGTCAGTCTGTTTTTGATTGCTATAAGAAATATACGTCCGTTCTGTTCAGAGCACAAGACTCTGTGTTAGCGCTTATAGAAGTAGTAATTTGCATGTTTTTAAAAGTGCGTTTTTAAGCGCTCTGTAAATTCCTCATTGCTTAATCTTGAGGGACTGTTCCTGCAATCCCTCATAAGATTCCACTGAATATTTTACTTGGGGAAGTATTTTATTGGGTGTCAATTACAACCAGGCGCGCACACAGGATTTTTGGCTGGGGGGGCCAACTTTTACAATTTGGGGGGTCCAACTTTTACAGTTTGGGGGGGTCCAACTTTTAGGGATGTTCCAGATTGACAAAAATCAGTGATGAAAGAACTCGTTTTCATTATATGGAATTCATCAAAACTCGTCCCATCCAGTTCCCTAAGAAAACACTACACAGTACAATAGGAAGGAAAGTAATAGATGTTCATTTATGAGAACAAGTTGGCGTTTTATGTTCGCTTTCAGTTCGTTTTTGAAAAGTTGAGGAAAACGAGAACAAAATTTCTTTTTTTATTTATTAGAACTGAAACTATTGCTACCTTTTTTTGGAATCATTTTATTTACTATAGATATAGGGTAATAATCAATCGAAAAAAAATCAAAGCCGATGGGGGGGGGGTCCAGACCCCCTGGACCCCCCCCTTGTGTGCGCCACTGATTACAACATCTGTGTAAGCTTCGGCACTGAGCAGACTGTTAGAGCAAGCTACTGGTGGTTAGTGCCTTTGAACTTTGTACAGCTAGAAGCAATAAAGTTCGTGTTTCATCGTAACAAGTGGACTCTTCACTAAAACTTTCTACTCCTACTGGACTTTAGAAAGGCTGACCCAGAAATTAGACAGAGTTTCCTGCAACAATTGGCTACCTTTCATGAATTTCTTAAAAATAAAATAAAAGTTTAAATACTTCTTTTACTGGGACACTCAAATTAATTCTAATGCATTAAGCTGCATGGGTATTTCTTTGACGTCTGTATACTGATTCTAAAATTTGTTTTTACTGATAGAAAGCTACACTATTACTGAGTATTATATGGGGTACCTGTCATGCATATATCACAAATAGGTCTTTTACAGGGATACTCATTCGATTTACATTACGATCTCTGGAACTAATGAACCGATTCTAAAACTTTTCACGGACGGAAAGCTGCACTATTCCTGAGTATTGTAGGCTACCTTTCTTGTATACAGAATACTTAATTCTTTTACAGGGACACTCATAAATATTACGTTACGCTCTATGTGTACCTCTGTAACTATTAAGCCGATTTTGAAATTTTTCTGAGTCATAGAAAATTACGTTATTTCTGGGTATTAAAGGCTACCTTTAATGCATATAGCATAAATAGTTCTTTTACATGGACAATCAAAATAATTCTAATACATTACGCGCTAAGGATTTCTCTATGACTACTGAACCGATTCTACAGATGTTTTCACTAACAGAAAGCTTCACTATTCCTGAGTATTATGGACTACCTTTTATTTCCCTCTATTCTAAAAAAAAAGTAACGGCCGCTGCCGCAAGCTTGTTCTGATATCTCCTTCGAAACCGTGAGGATTTGAGTTTCGACAAAGGTGTCCACGAATTCTGAAAATTCCGGGGAAGCCAATAAGATGACTTAAATTTCGAAATTCGAATTATTTTAGCAGATATTAATAAAAAACTCAAAAAATAAGCATAATGGTTGCCAGACTAGGCAATTTTCGCCAGCATAAAATCATCCATGCGTTTGCAACAAAGCAATTCCAAGTATGTGAATCACGTGAAACTGGCAAACATGAAGTAGAATGACACCAATTGTGTGCCAAATTTAAAAGTTTGTGACATAAATAAGTCAAAGTGTGTTACACAAAGTCCCTTAGATAACAGGAGTTTTGAATTACCGATTATTTGTTTTTTCAAAACAGAATAACTAATTTTAGCTGATTTAAAAAGCGCCCTTTTGGCATCAGGTACAGGTATGATATGGCAAAAGACTATCGCTCTAAGCAAGGTAACTCTAAAACGCGTTTTTCAAAATGTTAGCACCCAGTATCTTGAAAATGAAAAATAATTAAAATGCAGATTATAGTAAAGCCGGTGAAGTTCCGCTTAATTGTTACAGTAAAAATGTTTGGCGGCGTTGACCATGCCATTATAGCAGTTATAGTAAAGCTTAGATATTTGTCAGCGCGGCGAGATGATATCTTTCGTGCTGCTAAATACGCCAGTCTGCAAAAAAATATGTATATGAATACATGGATAACGATTTACACGGTAACCTTACATGAGCAGTAATTATTGGTTATGAGTTTGTGTAAATCGCCAAATAATGAAAAGTCGCCATGGGTGGCAAGCTATTCTAGCTGTTCCGTAGTTTTTATCAAGGAAAACATATAAAGTACTGTTTTCTTCGAACTAATTATTAACTATACATGTACGTAAGTTGCCAAATTATCAAAAATTGCAATAGGTGGCAAATACGCAAGGTTTTCTAAAGCTTTTACATAATTAAAAATAGTGAGAAGTTTAAATTTTTGGTTATGCATGTTCCAGAGAAGCCTTGGCCCCTAGTCTCTCTATTCTAAAAAAAGGTAAAGGCCGATGACGCTGCCGCCGCTGTGAAGAGCTTGTTTGACTATCGGCGTGGCGATACGCCGCTGCTAAACCGTGGGGGTTTGAGTTCCGATAAAGGTGTCCACGGATTCGGAAAATTTCGAGGAGCCTGATAAGCTGGCTTAAATTTCGAAAATCGAATTATTTTAGATGATATTAATAAAAAAAGGAAAAAATAAACATAATGGTGCCAGGTTTGGCATAAAATCATTCATTCCTTTGCAAAAAGCATTTCGAAGTATGTAGAATCGTGTGAAATTGACAAACATGAAGTAGAATGACACCCATTTTACGCCAAATTAAAAAGTATATGAAATAAATAACTCAAAGTGTGTTACACAAAGTTGACAATTTTCAAATAGTTCGCTTAGACAAAAGGAGTTTAGAATGAGCGATAATTCGTTTTTCCGAATCAGAATAACTAAGTGTAACTGAATTTAAAAGCGCCATCTTGGCATTAGGTACGATCTAGCAAAATGGTATAGTTTCAAGCAGGGTGAATCTAAAGAGCGAGTTCCAAATTGTTAGAAACAAGTATCTTGAAAATGAAAAATAATTAAAATGCAGATTATTTTTAAGCCGGTTCGGTCCAGCTGGACTATTTGCTACCAGTAGAAATATTTGGTGGCGTTAACTATGCCATTATAGCAGTTATAGTACATTTTGGATATTTGCCAGCGCGGCGAGATGATATAATTCGTGGTGTTAAATACCCTATTCCGCAAAGGATTATGTATATGAAAGTATGGATAATGGTTTTCAGGGAATCTTACATGAGCATTAATTATAGATTGTGAGCATGTGCAAATTGCCAAATAATGAAAAGTCGCCATAGGTGGCAAGCTATTCTGCCTGTTCCGTAATTTTTATGAAAGAAAATATATGAAGAACTGTTTTCTTAGAGTTAATTATTAACTATACATATACGCAAGTCGCCAAATTATGAAAAATCGCCATAATTGGCTAATACGCAAGGTGTTCTATGGGTTTCACATAATTAAAAATAGTGCGAAGTTTAAATTTTTATCTTCCAAGGAACATGCAAGAACCAAGCAATATGTAGTTCGGTAACATTCTACCTGGTCCAACCTATGGGGTTTTTTTGTTTAAATTATGCTTTTTTTACGAGTAAGCCTTATTAGGGGCCGAATGCCTCATACGAAAACAGAGCGTAGCGAGTCTAGGGGCCTTGGCCCCTTGTATATAACAAAAATAGTTATTTAACACGGACACTCATAGAATTGAGTTACGCTCTACGGGTATCTCTGTAAATGCTAAGCCGAATCTAAAACTGTTTTCAGCGATAGAAAGCTACACTATTCCTTAGTATTATAGGCTACCTTTCATTTATATAACATAAATATATTCTTTTACAGTGACACTGAAAATAATCCTAATACATATTGCAGTGTGGGCATCTCGGCAACTTTTGAACCGATTCTAAAACTATTTTCACGAATATAAAGTTGCGCCATTCCTGAGTATTATAAGCTACCTTTATGCATATGTCACCAACAGTTCTTTAGGGACACTCATAAAATTACATTACGCTCTAAGGGCATTTCATCTAAGGGAACTACTATACCGTTTACATATATATATATATACTAGCTGAAGTACCCGTCCTTGACGGGTTAGTGCTGAATGACAATTTCCAAAAAGCAAGAACTTTCGTCAGCATTGTAGGAGTACACATAATGGATGTAGTATGTTGCCAAAGTAAAGAAAGCGAAGTTATAATTCTTATGGATTATTAAAGTATTACAGGTTAGAAAGTCACTAAGTTACATCCTTTCATTCGCTTTAGTCGTAATTATAGGATGCGCGAACGAATATTGACGCATATTGAAATATTTTTTGCAAAATCTCAAAATCTAATCAATATTTCTGAAAAATTGGAAGCCTAGAATTTAATTTGAGTGACAACCTATCCTGTCACCCAATTTCGTTTCATTCCCTGCAGTCTTTATTTCGCTATGCTGGAACAAAATTTCAGAATTTTAAAACAATTTTCACAAAATCTCAAAATGTAATCAAAATATATTTAAAATTCAACGCCTATAAATTAAGATTAGCAAATACCTATCATATCACTTAATTTCGTATCATTCGTATTAGTCGTTTTTACGTGATGTTTGAAGAAATATAAACGTATTTTGAGAGAATTTTCACAAAATCTCAAAATCTAAAAAAAGTGTTTAAAAAATTGGACACCTATAGTTTATCTTGAGCAACCATCTATCATGTCACCAAATTTCCAATCATTCGCTTCAGTCGTTATTACGTAAAGCGTGAACAAAGATTCACTCCGTTTTAAACGATTTTCGCAAAATCTCGAAATCTGATCGATTTTTTAAAATTAGATGCTTATAGTTTAAGGTGAGTGACCACCTATCATTTCACCAAATATCATTTTTTCACCTTTGCAGTTATTACGTGATGTGCGAACACAAATTTACGCAGTTTGAAACGATTTTCGCAAATTCTCAAAATCCATTCAAGATTTTTTAAAAATTAGACTCCTATGTTTTAAGTTGAGTGACCACCTATCATGACACCCAATTTCATATCATTCGCTTCAGTCGTTTTTACGTGATGCTTAAACAAAAAAAAAAAAAAAAAAAAAACGTCACGGACAGAATGACAGACAGACAAATTTTTTTTGAGGGTCGGATTGGATTCCCGGGTGCTGGAAACGGATAGAAATCGCAAAATTTTTGAATTCCAAGAAATGTACAGACAAAAGTCTAATTTTATTTATAAAGATTTAAATTTTTGTATTAAAATTTCAGGTTCCCTTGAAAAAAAAATCTGGAGTGACTCCACTCGATTTTCCGAACACTTACGATTAAGATTATTACCAGGCATTTAAATAAATTTTAATCAATGAATGTTTCAAACATATATACCAAACTGAAGCTCAATCGAATTCGCCGTTTAAACGCTGGCACACTTTCAATAATTTCTCCCCATATGCCATAATGTAAAAGAAATCTTTGTCGTAGCCCTGTAGAAAAACTATACGTCCTATACACATCAAAATCAATAAGGGTCTTACGATGGTGGTTTATAACATGTATACATAATTTGAGCTCAATCGAACGTACCGTTTAAACGCTAGCACACTTTCAAGAATTTCCTCCCATACGCCATAATGTAAAAGAAATCTTTGTCGTAGCCCTGTAGAAAAACTATAAGTCCTATACAGATGAAAATCAATACCGGTCTTACGATAGTGGTGTATAACATCTATACCTAATTTAAGTTCCATCAAATGTACCGTTTAAACGCTAGCACACTTTCAAGAATTTCCTCCCATAGGCCATAATGCAAAAGAGATCTTTGTCGTAGCCCTGTAGAAAAACTTTAAGTGCTATACACATGAAAATCAATACTGGTCTTACGATAGTGGTTTATAACATCTATACCTAATTCGAGCACCATCGAATGTACCGTTTAAACGCTAGCACACTTTCAAGAATTTCCTCCCATAGGCCATAATGTAAAAGAAATCTTTGTCGTAGCCCTGTAGAAAAACTATAAGTCCTATACACACCAAAATCAATACCGGTCTTGCGACGGTGGTTTATAACATATATACCGAATTTGAGCTCAATCGAATGCTTCGTTTAGGAGCTATCGTGTTCATTCACACACACACACACACACACACACACACACACACACACACACACACACACATGCATACATACATCTCGTAAAAATAGCATAAATGAATTCAGAAGACCTCAAAACGTTTAAATGCACCAAAATCTCGAAGTCGAATTTTTTTATGATTACAATACTTTCCTTACATGCTACATGTTCGGAAAGTAAAAATTAACGTCCCTTTTTTGAAAGTCATTTTTAATTAAGGTTTAGTGCACTGTTTTAACGTATATTATTGACACACCTTCTTTAAGAGCATTGTTATACCGTACATACTTTAATTGATTCGAACGGTTACGCCCCTTTGTTAAAAGCGATTTTTAATAACAGTATATAGTCTATTGTTCCAAAGTATGTTATAGCCACATTTTTAAAAAGCATTATTATACCGTATTTTATAGCATTGATTTAAAAAAATTATGTCTCTATTGAAAGTTATAACTTTCAATATGATAAATGTAAAAGTTCGCATTTTTGTGTGTTTGAGTGTTTTTGACTCAATCACGCAAAAACCGTAGAACGAATTTGCGTAAAATTTGGACTGAAAATAACTTACGACCTGGATTAATGTGCAGTCTGCCTTTTATGGATATAGCATAAATAGTTCTTTGACAGGTACGCTCAAAATAATTCTAATACATTGCGTTCTATGTACATCCCTGTAAGTACTATGCAAGTTCTAAAACTTTCTCCCCTAAAGTTACACCATACCTGTATTTTATAGGCTACCTTTTATGCATATTTCACAAATAATTCTTTTACACGGAGACTTATAAGAATTGGATTACGCTCTATGGCATCTCGGAAATATTGAACCGATTCTCAAATATTTTTCATGTTCAGAAAGCTACAATATTCCCGTGCATTATAAGGTAGGTACCTTTATCCATTATATAACATAGTTCTTTTCCAGCGACACTCATAAGAATTACATTACGCTTTGAAGGCACCTCTAATACTAAACGGTTTATATATATATATATATATAGTTTCGGGTTTGCCCATTGGTTAACATGGGGTTTTCTAGAAATCTCGAGAAATATTGATGCTAGAGCTTTGGTGATTTGACTTATGGGAACATATTTTTGACGCCAAATTTGGCGATATTTCACCAAAAAGTCGCCAAGCTTGGCGAAATTTCGGTCATTTGGTGCGCTTTTATCATTGGGGCCAGTAATGCTTGTTTTCCATCATTAATATTGCGCTGTAGCTTAGTATTACTAATTTACATTTTCATGACAGAATCAAAATTCAAGCTTTATGCGGGTTCTTCGAGAAATAGCTCCTATCAGAATTTTCGCTTAGCTTCTGCGACACCTATAAATAGAGACAGGGCAGTCCACAAGAGATCGTTATATTCAAACTCTAATTGATTTGGATGCATTATTCTTTAAATTGTGCTATTGGAAGCAGTATTTTGTTTGTTTTTGAGTACAGAGTGTAAATTCTTCATTGCTGAGTCCTGATTACCTTTGTAAGTTTCCATTGAATTTTTGCCAGTGGAAGTGTTTTATTTTTTGTAAGAAATACAGCATCTGTGAAAGCTTCTGTACCGACAGGAGTAGTATAAGCAAGGTACTGGCATTTGTGTCTGTGAATTTTGCACAGCTGATTGAACAATCAGCTGTGCAAAATTCACAGACACTAATGGCCAGTTCTAGAAGCAATAAAATTTGTGTTTCGTCCTGACAAATGGACTTTTTACTAGAACTTTCTACATACACTGGACTTTAGAACGACGAACCTAAGAATCGACGACCAAATCTCTGTAACTATTGAACCGAATCAAAAATATTTTCTATAATAGAAGTCTTCTATTCCTAAGTATTATAGTTTTACGAATTTTTGGGCCAATCCGCTGTTTTAGGGGTAAACTAGCTTAAAATTCGTATGCTACGCTCCAAATAATTAAATTTCATAGTTAGTTGCATCAAAATCGGTTACCTAGACCGGGAGATATGGAGTTTTGGGTTTTCCCAATTGGTTAGCATAGGGTTTTCTAAAATCTCGAGAAATATTGATGTTAGAGCTTAGCTGACTTCACTCTTGGGGTCACTTATTTTTGGAGCCAAACTTGGCGATATTTCGGATATTTGGCGCGATTTTTCCTATGGGGCCTATAAATTTCATTTTCCTGCATTAATATTGCGTAATAGTCTATGATTCAACTGTATTCCTATGAGGTAATCAAAATTCGCTCTTTAAGGGGATCCTTCGAGAAATTTCTAATAACTTCTGCATCCCCTATAAATACGACAGCGTGCTGCCCCGGCTGAGTCAGTCTGTTTTTGATTGCTATAAGAAATAGACGTCCGTTTTGTTCAGAGCACAAGACTCTGTGTTAGCGCTTATAGAAGTAGTAATTTGCATGTTTTTAAAAGCGCGTTTTTAAGCGCTCTGTAAATTCCTCATTGCTTAAACTTGGGGGACTGTTCCTGCAATCCCTCATAAGATTCCACTGAATATTTTACTTGGGGAAGTATTTTATTGGGTGTCAATTATAACCAGGCGCGCACACAGGATTTTTGGCTGGGGGGGTCCAACTTTTACAGTTTGGGGGATCCAACTTTTACAGTTTGGGGGGGTCCAACTTTTACAGTTTGGCGGGGTCCAACTTTTAGGGATGTTCCAGATTGAAAAAAATCAGTGATGAAAGAACTCGTTTTCATTAGATGGAATTCATCAAAACTCGTCCCATCCAGTTCCCTAAGAATAAACTACACAGTACAATAGGAAGGAAAGTAATAGTTGTTCATTTATGAGAACAAGATGGCGTTTTATGTTCGCTTTCAGTTCGTTTTTGAAAAGTTGAGGAAAACGAGAACAAAATTTCTTTTTTTATTTATTAGAACTGAAACTATTGCTACCTTTTTTTGGAATCATTTTATTTACTATAGATATAGGGTAATAATCAATCGAAAAAAAATCAAAGCCGATGGGGGGGGGGTCCAGACCCCCTGGACCCCCCCCTTGTGTGCGCCACTGATTACAACATCTGTGTAAGCTTCGGCACTGAGCAGACTGTTAGAGCAAGCTACTGGTGGTTAGTGCCTTTGAACTTTGTACAGCTAGAAGCAATAAAGTTCGTGTTTCATCGTAACAAGTGGACTCTTCACTAAAACTTTCTACTCCTACTGGACTTTAGAAAGGCTGACCCAGAAATTAGACAGAGTTTCCTGCAACAATTGGCTACCTTTCATGAATTTCTTAAAAATAAAATAAAAGTTTAAATACTTCTTTTACTGGGACACTCAAATTAATTCTAATGCATTAAGCTGCATGGGTATTTCTTTGACGTCTGTATACTGATTCTAAAATTTTTTTTTACTGATAGAAAGCTACACTATTACTGAGTATTATATGGGGTACCTGTCATGCATATATCACAAATAGGTCTTTTACAGGGATACTCATTCGATTTACATTACGATCTCTGGAACTAATGAACCGATTCTAAAACTTTTCACGGACGGAAAGCTGCACTATTCCTGAGTATTGTAGGCTACCTTTCTTGTATACAGAATACTTAATTCTTTTACAGGGACACTCATAAATATTACGTTACGCTCTATGTGTACCTCTGTAACTATTAAGCCGATTTTGAAATTTTTCTGAGTCATAGAAAATTACGTTATTTCTGGGTATTAAAGGCTACCTTTAATGCATATAGCATAAATAGTTCTTTTACATGGACAATCAAAATAATTCTAATACATTACGCGCTAAGGATTTCTCTATGACTACTGAACCGATTCTACAGATGTTTTCACTAACAGAAAGCTTCACTATTCCTGAGTATTATGGACTACCTTTTATTTCCCTCTATTCTAAAAAAAAAGTAACGGCCGCTGCCGCAAGCTTGTTCTGATATCTCCTTCGAAACCGTGAGGATTTGAGTTTCGACGAAGGTGTCCACGAATTCTGAAAATTCCGGGGAAGCCAATAAGATGACTTAAATTTCGAAATTCGAATTATTTTAGCAGATATTAATAAAAAACTCAAAAAATAAGCATAATGGTTGCCAGACTAGGCAATTTTCGCCAGCATAAAATCATCCATGCGTTTGCAACAAAGCAATTCCAAGTATGTGAATCACGTGAAACTGGCAAACATGAAGTAGAATGACACCAATTGTGTGCCAAATTTAAAAGTTTGTGACATAAATAAGTCAAAGTGTGTTACACAAAGTCCCTTAGATAACAGGAGTTTTGAATTACCGATTATTTGTTTTTTCAAAACAGAATAACTAATTTTAGCTGATTTAAAAAGCGCCCTTTTGGCATCAGGTACAGGTATGATATGGCAAAAGACTATCGCTCTAAGCAAGGTAACTCTAAAACGCGTTTTTCAAAATGTTAGCACCCAGTATCTTGAAAATGAAAAATAATTAAAATGCAGATTATAGTAAAGCCGGTGAAGTTCCGCTTAATTGTTACAGTAAAAATGTTTGGCGGCGTTGACCATGCCATTATAGCAGTTATAGTAAAGCTTAGATATTTGTCAGCGCGGCGAGATGATATCTTTCGTGCTGCTAAATACGCCAGTCTGCAAAAAAATATGTATATGAATACATGGATAACGATTTACACGGTAACCTTACATGAGCAGTAATTATTGGTTATGAGTTTGTGTAAATCGCCAAATAATGAAAAGTCGCCATGGGTGGCAAGCTATTCTAGCTGTTCCGTAGTTTTTATCAAGGAAAACATATAAAGTACTGTTTTCTTCGAACTAATTATTAACTATACATGTACGTAAGTTGCCAAATTATCAAAAATTGCAATAGGTGGCAAATACGCAAGGTTTTCTAAAGCTTTTACATAATTAAAAATAGTGAGAAGTTTAAATTTTTGGTTATGCATGTTCCAGAGAAAGCCCTTGGCCGCCTATCGTCCTCATCTATTCTACAAAAAAGGTAAAAGGGCCGAGATCGAGCCGCTGACGCTGCCGCCGCTGTGAAGAGCTTGTTTGACTATCGGCGTGGCGATACGCCGCTGCTAAACCGTGGGGGTTTGAGTTCCGATAAAGGTGTCCACGGATTCGGAAAATTTCGAGGAGCCTGATAAGCTGGCTTAAATTTCGAAAATCGAATTATTTTAGATGATATTAATAAAAAAAGGAAAAAATAAACATAATGGTGCCAGGTTTGGCATAAAATCATTCATTCCTTTGCAAAAAGCATTTCGAAGTATGTAGAATCGTGTGAAATTGACAAACATGAAGTAGAATGACACCCATTTTACGCCAAATTAAAAAGTATATGAAATAAATAACTCAAAGTGTGTTACACAAAGTTGACAATTTTCAAATAGTTCGCTTAGACAAAAGGAGTTTAGAATGAGCGATAATTCGTTTTTCCGAATCAGAATAACTAAGTGTAACTGAATTTAAAAGCGCCATCTTGGCATTAGGTACGATCTAGCAAAATGGTATAGTTTCAAGCAGGGTGAATCTAAAGAGCGAGTTCCAAATTGTCAGAAACAAGTATCTTGAAAATGAAAAATAATTAAAATGCAGATTATTTTTAAGCCGGTTCGGTCCAGCTGGACTATTTGCTACCAGTAGAAATATTTGGTGGCGTTAACTATGCCATTATAGCAGTTATAGTACATTTTGGATATTTGCCAGCGCGGCGAGATGATATAATTCGTGGTGTTAAATACCCTATTCCGCAAAGGATTATGTATATGAAAGTATGGATAATGGTTTTCAGGGAATCTTACATGAGCATTAATTATAGATTGTGAGCATGTGCAAATTGCCAAATAATGAAAAGTCGCCATAGGTGGCAAGCTATTCTGCCTGTTCCGTAATTTTTATGAAAGAAAATATATGAAGAACTGTTTTCTTAGAGTTAATTATTAACTATACATATACGCAAGTCGCCAAATTATGAAAAATCGCCATAATTGGCTAATACGCAAGGTGTTCTATGGGTTTCACATAATTAAAAATAGTGCGAAGTTTAAATTTTTATCTTCCAAGGAACATGCAAGAACCAAGCAATATGTAGTTCGGTAACATTCTACCTGGTCCAACCTATGGGGTTTTTTTTGTTTAAATTATGCCTTTTTTACGAGTAAGCCTTATTAGGGGCCGAATGCCTCATACGAAAACAGAGCGTAGCGAGTCTAGGGGCCTTGGCCCCTTGTATATAACAAAAATAGTTATTTAACACGGACACTCATAGAATTGAGTTACGCTCTACGGGTATCTCTGTAAATGCTAAGCCGAATCTAAAACTGTTTTCAGCGATAGAAAGCTACACTATTCCTTAGTATTATAGGCTACCTTTCATTTATATAACATAAATATATTCTTTTACAGTGACACTGAAAATAATCCTAATACATATTGCAGTGTGGGCATCTCGGCAACTTTTGAACCGATTCTAAAACTATTTTCACGAATATAAAGTTGCGCCATTCCTGAGTATTATAAGCTACCTTTATGCATATGTCACCAACAGTTCTTTAGGGACACTCATAAAATTACATTACGCTCTAAGGGCATTTCATCTAAGGGAACTACTATACCGTTTACATATATATATATATATACTAGCTGAAGTACCCGTCCTTGACGGGTTAGTGCTGAATGACAATTTCCAAAAAGCAAGAACTTTCGTCAGCATTGTAGGAGTACACATAATGGATGTAGTATGTTGCCAAAGTAAAGAAAGCGAAGTTATAATTCTTATGGATTATTAAAGTATTACAGGTTAGAAAGTCACTAAGTTACATCCTTTCATTCGCTTTAGTCGTAATTATAGGATGCGCGAACGAATATTGACGCATATTGAAATATTTTTTGCAAAATCTCAAAATCTAATCAATATTTCTGAAAAATTGGAAGCCTAGAATTTAATTTGAGTGACAACCTATCCTGTCACCCAATTTCGTTTCATTCCCTGCAGTCTTTATTTCGCTATGCTGGAACAAAATTTCAGAATTTTAAAACAATTTTCACAAAATCTCAAAATGTAATCAAAATATATTTAAAATTCAACGCCTATAAATTAAGATTAGCAAATACCTATCATATCACTTAATTTCGTATCATTCGTATTAGTCGTTTTTACGTGATGTTTGAAGAAATATAAACGTATTTTGAGAGAATTTTCACAAAATCTCAAAATCTAAAAAAAGTGTTTAAAAAATTGGACACCTATAGTTTATCTTGAGCAACCATCTATCATGTCACCAAATTTCCAATCATTCGCTTCAGTCGTTATTACGTAAAGCGTGAACAAAGATTCACTCCGTTTTAAACGATTTTCGCAAAATCTCGAAATCTGATCGATTTTTTAAAATTAGATGCTTATAGTTTAAGGTGAGTGACCACCTATCATTTCACCAAATATCATTTTTTCACCTTTGCAGTTATTACGTGATGTGCGAACACAAATTTACGCAGTTTGAAACGATTTTCGCAAATTCTCAAAATCCATTCAAGATTTTTTAAAAATTAGACTCCTATGTTTTAAGTTGAGTGACCACCTATCATGACACCCAATTTCATATCATTCGCTTCAGTCGTTTTTACGTGATGCTTAAACAAAAAAAAAAAAAAAAAAAAGCGTCACGGACAGAATGACAGACAGACAAATTTTTTTTGAGGGTCGGATTGGATTCCCGGGTGCTGGAAACGGATAGAAATCGCAAAATTTTTGAATTCCAAGAAATGTACAGACAAAAGTCTAATTTTATTTATAAAGATTTAAATTTTTGTATTAAAATTTCAGGTTCCCTTGAAAAAAAAATCTGGAGTGACTCCACTCGATTTTCCGAACACTTACGATTAAGATTATTACCAGGCATTTAAATAAATTTTAATCAATGAATGTTTCAAACATATATACCAAACTGAAGCTCAATCGAATGCGCCGTTTAAACGCTGGCACACGTTCAATAATTTCTCCCCATATGCCATAATGTAAAAGAAATCTTTGTCGTAGCCCTGTAGAAAAACTATACGTCCTATACACATCAAAATCAATAAGGGTCTTACGATGGTGGTTTATAACATGTATACATAATTTGAGCTCAATCGAACGTACCGTTTAAACGCTAGCACACTTTCAAGAATTTCCTCCCATACGCCATAATGTAAAAGAAATCTTTGTCGTAGCCCTGTAGAAAAACTATAAGTCCTATACACATGAAAATCAATACCGGTCTTACGATAGTGGTGTATAACATCTATACCTAATTTAAGTTCCATCAAATGTACCGTTTAAACGCTAGCACACTTTCAAGAATTTCCTCCCATAGGCCATAATGCAAAAGAGATCTTTGTCGTAGCCCTGTAGAAAAACTTTAAGTGCTATACACATGAAAATCAATACTGGTCTTACGATAGTGGTTTATAACATCTATACCTAATTCGAGCACCATCGAATGTACCGTTTAAACGCTAGCACACTTTCAAGAATTTCCTCCCATAGGCCATAATGTAAAAGAAATCTTTGTCGTAGCCCTGTAGAAAAACTATAAGTCCTATACACACCAAAATCAATACCGGTCTTGCGACGGTGGTTTATAACATATATACCGAATTTGAGCTCAATCGAATGCTTCGTTTAGGAGCTATCGTGTTCATTCACACACACACACACACACACACACACACACACACACACACATGCATACATACATCTCGTAAAAATAGCATAAATGAATTCAGAAGACCTCAAAACGTGTAAATGCACCAAAATCTCGAAGTCGAATTTTTTTA